>OX579634.1:9180610-9475739 GCA_951230915.1 Antitrichia curtipendula
GATTTAAATTCTTAACATTTTAACGTTTTGAACATTCTCTACCTCTTTCTAATTACTATTTTTTCCTATATGTTTTACAATTCCAAATGATCTGAAAATTTTCAAGCATGTAGCCAACTTGCCTTGAAGAATGAATCTAAAGAGTAACCACCATTTTGGACATTTTTTCATGCAAATATGACCTTGTGAAGTGCAGCTGCCCAGATTTTGCAGCAAAAAAAATAATTTTTGTCAATTCAAATGCTATTATCTTGCAATCCACAAAGTGAAAATTTCTGAAATTTTTTCTACAACTTTTCAAACTAGTTTAATACAAGATCCTTCGGTTACATTTTTTCCAAAATGTTTTTTTTCCAAAATTTGGTACTTGTATGAGAAGTAGCAGTTTTGCAACGTTTTTGGTGAAAACATAGTCTCTGACCTTTAGGGGTTAAACATCTATGCGGTTAGATTTTAGAAAAAAATAAATTTTACTTCATTGTGGGCAACTATAAGCCTATGCTCTTTTTTCATAGGAAAAACACTCTTGGATTGGCTTAGGCACTTAGGGGGTAAATCATTGAGCTCAATAATAACTTGGAGATTAGAAACTCAATAGTTACATGGTTAGTCATTTTATATTGTGACAATCGAACAACTCTTTCATTAACCCCTTAGCACTCCAATGTCCAAAACTTGGACAATGAATAGAGAGTTTTTAGGGGCTTTTTTTACCACAAAACTTTGCATTCATCCAAATCAAAGTTGGACTTGTAAAAAAAGCACTTTATATATGATAAGTTTGATGAAATTAAGATAAATAATATATATTTGTAAAGATATAAGCATAAATATGCTAAAATACAAAAAGATTCAAACACTAAGGACTTAGCCTAGAGCATGATTTGAAGCGCAAACTTGGCACTAATTGATTGGCACTTAGCAATGGTGAAATTTGTGTGAGGATTCAAGGATGCTAATTCTTGTTCTATAAAAAAAAGTTGTTGCATCTATTTATGCTAGCATGATAATAACCCCCAATTGCCCCAATGACCAATTGGCCTCTTTTACGTCTATAAAAATTAGAAAAGGAGCAATATTTTTAAGAAAAAGATTTGTCTCTAATTTATTCACCAAAATGTGAAACTCTTTTGATATTATTACAAACTATAATATTGTATTCAACTTTTATGGGAAATGTAACATAACATTGCAAAATAATGTATTAAGGTAGTCTACTCTAAAAGCAACCATGTTTTAGAAGCAATCATGACACATATGTATATTTTGCTTTCTTAAATGTATGAGTTGTATACGTTTTAGGAGGTGGTCACTTTTAGTGACCACTACATTTCAACTTCAAAAATTTGTAACAAATTCCACAAAGGTCCAAAAAATATGAAACAACTTGGATAAGATGACAATTCCACTTTTCTTCCTTTAAAAATTTACTGAAAATTGTTTCAAGGAGTTTAGCTTCCCTAAAAAGGCAATCAACTTTTAAATGTTTGCTTTAAGAGCATACTATCTTATTGATGTCTTGGATTTTATGACTCATCATGTTCCCATTTGTCACACTATCTCCTGAAAACGTGATCAATATTGAGGAGGCAATATTTCAAGGGTGTCATTTCATAATTAGAAAATCATTAGATTGCAGTTATAGACCCAAAGGTTCAAAATGGCGATAAAATGTTCAATTGGGGATTTTTTCAAAACTTCAAATTGAAAAGGAAACTAGAGTTGATGACCTTCCTTACATTAGTTGGACAGACTCAAATTCAATAATATCTTTTCTCCGGAATAAAATTTAGAATCAAGAGCAAAGAGTAGCAAAATCCACCCAAATACATTAGAAAGGCAAAGGCAATTTTTTTGTGATTGGTTTTCGAAGGTTAGAGAAGATTGTCCCCTTTATTGCTCCTAGTCAAGGATAAATTTAAAAATTGACCCTATTTTGTGTTGCGTAAATTTTGTATTTATTTGCTTCTCTAGCTAATTTGGGACTCTGATTGCAAATATGAATTCAGAATTTGCAAATTTTATCATGGGTGGCAAATTATAAATTTGAATGTTTTTTCCATGTGTAAAACACAAGACAATAAGGGGGTCGATCCTTCCTAGCCATTTTTGAAGCATCATCTTATTTAGAAAAGCCATAAAATCCTCAACAAAACAATTTCCTAAATCATTCAAGCAACTCCCTCCAATGAAGGATTGGATGAGAAATACACTTCCATCTTTGTCCAACTATTATTCAGATGTCATCCAAATGCCAATTTATTATGCCGGGTGGCAGTGCAGGTTTAAGGTAATATACTCCCTCCGTCCCAAAATGATCTTCCTGTTAGACAAAATGTTCCAGATTAAGACTAAAAATAACATTTTTAAAGCTTGTTTTGCACTACATATGGAGTTTGGTGCACTCCTATTGCCCTTGAAACTTTGAGTTTTGAATCCCTTTTTAAAGTATAGTTTTGGATTATTGAAAAGTGAATTTTTTGGGTATTTTCAAGGAGCACCAGTGGTTATTTAATTATTGAGTGTGAGGTCATCATTTTGTGGGTAGTTAGCATAAGTCAAAGACCATATGTGGACCTATATTTTGCCTCCCAAAACCTTCATCTCCTTCAATTAGATAATATTCAAAGAGATGCAAAAAATAAAAACAAAAAGTGTTGATTGATCCCTTCAACCATTTTATTTGTCTTTTGATTAGTGATTGCATAGATGGAGGGGGAACTATCGCTTGGAATTATTTTGTTAGTCCTAGAGAACAATCAAAAGTTAAATTTGACCAATTTGTAGCTCTCAAAGTACAACAGGAAGATCATTTTGGGACAAAAAATGAAGGCCAACAGGAAGAACATTTTGGGACGGAGGGAGTATTATATTTGTCTGACCCGCCTAACAAAATAATAAAATGATGTGAATATGATTAACAAAGCACCCCTGGATGAAAATCGTCGTTCCTCTGTCATCCACACCGCTTTTCATTTCCTCAGTGGAAAAAACATTTTGGTCCATGACAGAATGCTGCAGGAAGTAATGGTCCCCACCACCGTTACAGCATGCTTACACTACAGCTTACACATGGCCAACTCGGGCGCAGAGTCCGAGCATGCATGCATATCTACTCAACAAGTACACTTAAGGAAATCGCATGTACCTCACGGAGACATTCCAGGGGCTTTCCTCAAACCGCCATTGATCCACCCCAGGCAAATTCCGAAATACCGCGCCTATATTTACTTGACTGAGAGGACAGATGAAAGTAGGTCCGTCTCCCCAACCAAGCCCGCCGAAAAAAATAAAAGGCACACGGGAGTAGTTCGATCTTGATTGTCTTCGGAACCAACAAGATTAGCTCGCAGCTTCTGGTGGCAGCGTCAGAACATGAGACACGGGCGCTGTGTTATAGATATATCGTAGTGGATGTCTTTGAATGAATATATGATTGTCGAGTGCACGATGTCGCAACCGACTAACGGTGAAGACGACGATCGACCTTGCGGAAGAAGTTGTGTTGATGTTCTCAGTCGCCCTGAAGTGGGGATGCAAGGTGAGATTGGGAATTAATGGACATCGCCTTAGTTCTTTGTAAGCTAATTGATATGTTCTTCCTAGTCAATAAGTCTTTACTTAGACCGCTCGTTAACTTTCAGTTTTGCGTTCTGTCTTTGCCAAAATAGTGCTTCGCTCAATTTGTGCTCTTTCTGGTTGTATTTGGTCATCTGTGTTAGAATGGCAGGTTTAATTCAAAGCACCAGAGATGTGACATTCAAGTGATATGCGCGGAGCTCGATCTTGAGGCTAGGGTTGTACGTTATCGACCTTGAAATGATTTCGTCATTTTAGCGAGTGTGACGATCGTTGGTCTCGGCTCTTTCGATATATCATCATTCACGTACTGAACAGTCAATTTCATTATTGCTTGGGTGACAGAACACGACCGGTATAGAGTGGCCGGAGGTTGTGGTAGACCTATTTGGAAGCCATCACTATTGAGGCAAGGTGAGTGCCTTCGCTAATTTTTAATGTAGCCGGGGATATTACTTTTGTTTATGAAATTAACACCTTATTCACTGCATGTCACTGTTGAGCGCCGAGGAGCTGCAAATCTCGTCGAAATTTCTGGTCACTTGGGTCCTGAAATTTGGTTTACTTCGACGAAAGCCACTCTTTCCTTTCTTCTTGTAGCTAGATCTTTTAGTTAGCTTTCACAAAATCACAATTAGTAGACGTACAGTATACTGTATATATCGCCAAGAGAAAACACCATAGACCATTACAAGTTTGATCACTGGAATTGCCGTCGCAATTTAAAAGTTTCTAGGAAGTGCTGTCACTGTCAGTCGTGGCGCTCCATTACTGACAATGCCTGATTGAGGTTGTTGTTAGTCTGTCACTGAAAGCTTCAACATTCTTGTGGCTGGCGCTTGTTTGGTTCTTCTCTCTGGCAATGAAATCCCGTTTCATTTGTCTCAAAAGAAAAAGCTTCAACATCGGCAAGACTGCAAGAGTAATCAAATATCGGCTTTCTGTCATTGATAGCAAGTTCGCAGGTGAGTCGAGATATGGCATGTCAGGAGTTTAACTCCAACAGGATCGAAGGTTGTCTTGCACCGGACGATACAAGAGCAAATCGAGGAGTGCCGCCACGGTACGCAAGGCGCGAAGTCTCGAAATCAAATTTTCTTATGATCCTGCATCCGGCCACAGGGAACTTGAGAAAGCAATCCATTGACTTGCGCCCGTCTGTAGGCAGCTTCAAGAGCGAATCGAGGGAAGGAGCTAGGGAGTGAATATCTTCGATCTTGAAGGTGCTGGCACTGTGAGGTAGGAAACGTCGAAAACGTGATGGCGGGTCCTTCGCCCGGCAACAACACTGGGGGACATGCTGAACAGAAAGTACTTACTGTAGTTAAATCTGTAGATAGGTGAGAGCTTTGTAGTTTTGCTCCCACCCTAAACATTTCCAAGACAGCGACTTTCCAGTAAGTTACATTGTGGTATATTTGTGTATTATTGGGGGATTACTATTGCATATTGTGGTGTAAATGATTGTCCACAGCTTGTAAAATTTCTAAAATATATGTTAAGTTAACATAAATTGCATTGAAACAAACACAAAAGCATGACAAAAACATTTCAATTCATGGTGGATTTGTACTATGGTAGAATCACCCATTACTAACCAAGGGTCCATACCCAACATGTAGGGTGAAGTTACTTCCAACCAAGGCTTAAACAAGTTTCCAACCAAAGCTTGGAATGCTTTTTATTCATTTTTGAAGGTTGGAACTAATAAGGTCATGACACATGTACTGAAGTAGTGAGCAAGAAAGTAGGAAGTAGTGAGTGGGATAGTAGTTCTTGAATGATCATAATTGAAAGACTATACATTGTTATGGATTGAGGCCAACTTTTGACTTCTAAAATTTGTAGTAATTTCAATTCAAGGCATAAAATTACCAACAAAATTGCAATCCCCGTGATTTCTATCTTCCTACATGACAAAAAATTTACATTGCATACACTGCTCTAAAACAAGTGCGGAATTGCTTAAGTGGTTGACTATGGGTGATTCTATCATAGTATTACTTAAGACTGAATCCAAAATAGGTGAATGGAATGCTTAAGGTAGCAACACTCATAACAACATTACCATAAATTTAAAGGATTTTGGACATGATGTCTATTAATAGACATACAACAAATTACTGGACCCTACTAGAAATAATAATTTCTATGCATTTTCAGATCTATTATATTGACATTGTGAATATAAGTTGTGAATTTTTAAGGAGACGACTATAGGTGCACCCAATACCAATATTAGGGTTTGATATTCAAATGTATTATATCCTTGTAATCACATCTATTTACTTCCTAAGATTTTCCAAGATTTTAGAGGAGATGGTTACGGATACAGTGAAGGTTATAGCCTTGTAGGTGATGCTATCTTAGTAGATGTTCATATATGCACTATATTATGTAGATAAGGTTCTAAATATACCAAAATGGAAAGAAAAAAATATGGATATTATACATTTACAAATTCTATTTATTTTGACTTTCTACCTTCCTTTTCTATTTGTTTTTTATCCTCAAGCATGACAAAAGGAGAAATGGTCTTCTTTCTATTATACTCAAAGCTACAGGTGAAATTTTTTTACAAAGATGTAAAGGTTTACGAAGTTAATAAGAAATGATTCACTTATTAGAATTAGTCTACTAACATCTAACCAAAATTGAATTATTAGTTTATTATTCCTTCCCATTATTACTTTAGACACTGTGACCTTTTTATAAAACATTTTTGATTCACCAATGAGAAATTGATCATTTAGAAGTTCTTCGAACTCACTATTGGAGGTGGAAATGAAGTTGGAGAGATTTGTGAACTCGATTTTTAAGATATTATTATTATTAAATATGTGATGAATGTAAATGTCTACCACTAAGATATTGGCTAGGTTTTGCCAAATACTTAAAGTCTACTTGTGATTTAATTTATTGCAAGTAGTTGTGATTTGTAAAGCATTTAATTGATATGTAGTATAGGTTTTCAAATTAATGAAATTATCGTATAGTATGCCACATTTAACTACTTTTGAACTATTCAATGAATTTTGGACTAAACATTCAAAGATCACAGGATAATAATATTGTGAGATCTTTCAATGTTTGTATAGATCTCTCGATGTTTTAGATTATCTCCTGATGATCATAGTGAGATCTCCCGATGACCATTATCAATTCTGGACTTTCAAAAGTCCAAAAGTAGTTAAATATAGCATTAATTGTTGTTAGAGCAATATATGTGAATGAAACTTCCACCTCCAAATAAACATTAAGCAAAAGCAGGTTTTTGTTTTACCTTCATGCTAATGGAAAGAACCTAAATTATTGGATTTTGCTACGAGGTATTGTTTTCAAAGGTCTGTTTCAACTTTAGGACATGTGGCCTATACTATGCCAATGGATCTAATGCGGGAATTTCAAGGTTGTTTTCAACTGCAAAATGGGAGGGTATTTTTTTAATACCTCATCATTTGGTTTTAGGAACTAATTAAAAGAAGTAAAAACTTTGGAAATTTTTGGCAAATTGGAAGGATGCCAATACACTCTTTAGCAAATCCTTTGGAAATTAATTTTATTAGTGATAATACATTCATGTTTAAGGAAAATCAACATACTCTTAGAAATCCTAAGAATATAGAAATAATATAATTAAAAATAATAATTTAAGGATTGAAGGGCCCCTAATTATATAAAAAAATTCAGCATGACAATCACCCGTATTTTATAAAAGCCGACAAAAATCAAATCTATTGCATCTTCATAAATTATTTGAATATTTGTTTATATTATTTATTTCCATTAATACAAAATTTTCACATACATGTGCAATTAACGTCTTTCAAAATAATGCAATACACATTAGAACAATATTACTAAACTATAATCATTTGATTGATATTGATTTTTATTCTTTAATTTAAAAAACAATATTATATTCAGATTATTCATATTTTTAAGAAAAATATCCAAATTTTAATGAAAATGTATCCAATTATACATTCAATATGAAGCTTGAGCCATCTAAATTTTTTCACCTATGACTATATTCACTCAATTTAGTAATTTAATATATACGAAATTCTTCTCATGCTTACTAAGCATTGTCTAATTTAACTTAATCAAAATGTTTAATTTCATCTAAACTTTGACATCAAATTGATGCTATATTGTAAGCAAGTATAATCCTTAAAGTTTGGAATACAAACTATCTAAATTTTTTTTATGTGCGTTACCTTGCTACATCATCTAAAAGACCTTCAAACAATTCTAAAGATGTAGGGTTTTAATTGAGGTTCATTCATTTTCAACATCCTTCCAAAATGAGGCTAATTTTAAATAAAGTGGAGCTAATAAGCAAGCTAACAATTTTTTTTTGGAAAGCCAAAGTTATGGCCATTGATCACTACCGTCACCATATAGCACATTTGGTGTCCACTAGTCAAATATATTTTTTAAATTAATTCAACATATGCTTAGATTTATGCATGAAATAGATTTGTTAAGCTCCAATGATTGAATGAGGCATTAGATAATATTTATGTTTTCAAGATACTAAACAATGTTTTTTGAATAATTTTGGATTAATTTTTTTTAAATAATAAGTAATAGAAAAGCTATTTGCCTATGCTATTGTAAAGACCAAGTTTAAGATAGGACCTTCTTGAGAACTCACATTCCTCATCTTACTATCTCAAATGCCAATTTTGAAAAAAAAAAGTCCTTCTCTACCTTATGCACAGGTGAAAGAGGTTTAATTCATATATTTGTGCTTTGACAATTTTCTTTTGGTATATTCTAATTGATGCACCACAGCTAAAGTGCCATAAGTGAAGCCACAATTGTTTTGGAACCGTTTTTGTCCATCTTTTCATCTACATTTAAATAGTCACTTACATCATCCACACATTAAACGATGAAAATTGAAGAGCTTTTAGGCACAAAATTATTCAGTAATTTATTAAGATTTTAAACATTACAAATTATTGACAAGTTAAAAAAAATTGAAAACTAAAAAAAAATCTTTATAAATTTGAAAGATGAAAAGTGCCGGGCTACTTTTGTAGCTTCTTTACGAGCGGTAACCATAAATTTATTCATATGGATTGCATGAAGCTACACCAAAGATGATATTTAGTGTTGAGTGACATTTAGTGTTTTTACCCCCCTACTAGCTACAACACTAAATCTGAACTTGTCCACAATTAGTGTTAGACTTGAATGTGCCGGCTGCAAACTTCAGAGCCTTGTAACTTTTGCAAAAATTCTTCAAATCAGGAAAATGAGATGTTTTTCGGCATCTACAAAAAATTGTAGATGCCGAAAAACATCTCATTTTCCTGATTTGAAGAATTTTTGCAAAAGTTACAAGACTCTGAAGTTTGCAGCCGCCTAGCCCTAATCGGTCCGATTCTGTCCGTGAACAGTGATATTCCGTCTGATATGACAACTCTGGTTCACATTTAGTGTTTGAATTGACATTTAATGTTACTTACTTTCATAGGGTAATTGGCTTTTAGTGTATGCCTTCGTATTTAGTGTACAAGACACTAAATATCATCTTTTGTGTAGTAGTTTGTAATTGTGTGAATGATTTGCTTCAAGTATACATAACATGTGGGTGGGGATTTCATTGAAACGATAAGTACCATGCCAAGAATTTTAATTTTACAATCTAAGTATAGTATTTGCTAAGAACTCATTTACATTTATATTTATTTTTTAGAGTTGTATGAAGCAAATTTACAAAAAAATAAGTTCTGAAACTCCATTATTATATATTTTTTAATTTCAAATTTCAATGCTAAGGATACTCTTTAAAAAGTATTGAATTAGCTTGTAGCTTGTGGACCATGTTGAATTGCTTATTTGTGTGATTTTAGGTGTAGTTAACTTAGTATTTTAATTTTCCAAATTTTTGGTTTAAAATCAAAACTTTACAAAACTCATTGTGGTATATTCTAGACTTCAATTAATTTAGAATAAAAAATATCAAGACTAGACAAAATAATAAATAAAAAAGAAGTTGTAATAGAAAGTTATGAATACTAGATGATTTTGTTTAGTTCCTTGCAATTAATCAATTGGACATGCTTTTAATGACAATTCAAAGGTCAATGGAGTTGTGCTTTGAGGAATCTAGAAGTCAAGGTTAAAACTCCTATCGGTCTTGTAAATTTTCTACTTTGGAAGAAAATGCAAGAACTTATTATATACCACCAGATGATAAGATTTGGAACATTTGAATTCGTATTTGGAACTAAAAATACTAAATCGATAAGGAGAGGTTATGTAAAATGTAAAATCAAACCTTTATATAATTGTTTAATATACACAAAAAGTCTTGGGTAGTTAAGTATAAAGTCAATTTTGGCCAAGTGTTCACAACAATTTCACAAAATGTTTGAATATATTCCCTTCAATGGATATACAATTTCTCTTAAGATAGATGCTCAGATCAAAAGTTATTTCGCCCTAAACTTTCGGGCACCCCAAGCAACATGTACAAAATTACTCTTCTACTTTTGAAATTTGGGATGCAACTGTCAAAAACAAACACCATTTATAGTGCAAAAATTTCTCTATATGAGAAGTTAAAGTCTATTGATCCTATTGGGCAAGGGTTGGAATTTTATTTATTTTTAATTTTAAATTTAAATCTTGATCCGAAATGACCTTAAACTACTATGGATGATGGCTAGGTAGTAGGGACTTCTGATGGAATTCATGAGGTTCTCGGTTCGACTCCCCATGCTAATATTGCATGTGTCGGGGCTCTTTGTGTTGACGCACAAGGAAGGGGTTTGTCCCTCCATTTATTCTTGACGGGAATTTGGTCACTTATGGATTGCCATAGTTTTATCATGTCTGTTTTAGCTTCAACCCTTAAAGGTCGTATGTTTAAAAAAATAAATTTAAACTAAATATTTTAATTTGCACAAATCAAAGTTTCTAAAAAATAATCCACACATTTCCATGGTCTATAGTCTAGTACATATTTTTATTACACAAATTCATCTTTTTCTCACTATTTTAAAAAGAGATAGTTTTTGACAAATTTTTTTGAAATGTACCTTGGTCTTTTAAAAGTTAATGACCCAAAATAGGAAGCAAGTTACAATTACTCCCATTCATCCTCATGTGCTGAAAATGATCAAACTACCTCAAGAACTCTAGCCCTGGCCAATTGTATAGGCTCTGTACTTGAAACATTGAAAATATACAAACTAAAATGGCATACCTTCTCGGTACTTTGAAGTATAATAAATGTTATATAAATATATACAAATATTTATACCCATGCCCAAAATTGTAAGTCCAGGATTATTAAATCTTTACAACAGTAACGACTAACGAGTAAACGACAGTAACTTACAGGCGATGCATGATAAGTTACACGTGTACAAAGAAAAGAAGGAAAAGCTCCATCCTTTCTTTCCATCCTTTCTTTCCAGCTAACTTAACTGATGCATGAGAAGTTACACCGTTACACGTGTACAAAGAAAAGAAGAAGAAGCTCTATCCTCTTTTTCCAGCTAACCTAACCGATGCATGAGAAGTTACACGTGTATTTGCCACAATAGTTACAGGTGTGTTCCATGCAGTAGAAATGCATTTAATATAATGTCAGTATGTGATGAAGGTTGTTAGTTGGACAAACCTCGTATATAGTTCATATTAATGAAGGCAATTTAATTTAATTGTACCTTGTTTCTACAACTGAATCTTGCATATTATTGTCTAAAATGTCCAACCTTTAGGTTCATCACAAACACATCTCTTTTCAACAGTATGAAAATTTATAATTTATTCATATGATGTCCCCAAAAGCATGTTACAAGAAAAAGAAACCTCCTTTCTACTTGCAACAAGACCCAACAAAACTTTAGAACAAAATCAAATACCTACTTAATTAGACGTTGAATTTAAGCGCAATGACTTTACCATAAAGTAAATGTACCTAGTTCTATCAAAAATAGTTGATCAAATAAAACAAATGCATTTGTAAGGATTACAAGATATAACTTTTGATTCACAAAAAAAATAATGAGTCAACTTCCAATTCAATATTGATAACAACTAAGTCTACAACTTAGAGATTCAACCCTCTCAAACAATTGTCATGCATAGTTAATACATTTGTCCAGACATTAGTTATTTTTAAGTTCTCCAAGTAAAAAAATACCTCTATAAGATAATGCAACTAGTTCTTGTAGTCCTCACCAATCCACAAAAAGTAAGATCTCAACATCTTCAATTGCATGCAAAGACAATTATTTATGTCTAAATGATCTTCAAATTTTAGAACATCTGCTCTTGACTAGTAAATTTAGTCTATATAAATATGAACTCATATTGAAAAAAAAACATGAGTACTTGCAAGCATCATCTATGTACACTTCCAACAATTCTAACAAGCTTAATTAGAGATTTTTGGTAATCAATTTTCTTGTAAAGGCAACTCTAGTGATCAATGAAGGGGAGAATTTGCACATAATGTTCCCATATCTATTTCCAAATCAATTTCCAAAAATTTCGATTCAAAATCAAAACATCAATCAAATTTGTCGAGCAATATTTCAGAGAAAATCTACTTCAAGTAAAAGTACTCAAACAACTGCACATATCAATGAATAATCGATTAGCAATAGAAAACTAATAGAGCAATTGCTGATAAGGTAGATGCACCTTATTCCATTCCTACACCCAATCTAGTCCACTTTACTTCCTTGCATTCATTTCAACCCAAGAATTAACTCCTAAAGCCCTAAGGTCCTTTTTATTTATTTATCAAAACCCATTCAAAACTGACATTTCTATTTGCAAAGAACAAAAAACTTTACAATTTTTTTTATTGTATGTATCTACAAGAATGTGGAGAACAAAATTTAAAAACTTTCACTTTGTAAATTGTAAAATATTTGCATTTAAAGTGAAGAAAAATAAATTTTAAGCATGATCCTTGACTAAATTATTTGACTTTGAAACTTCTTAAGTTAAAATTTTTCTACTAAAGATTTTGATTTATAAAAGTTCTATTTTAAAGGTTTGTTGTAGTTTGAAGTGTTGGAAAAAAAAACATGGGATTTTTATTCTTTAATCCCTAAAGTCCTCGGGAAGTCCCTACACGGGATTCTTGGGATTCTGGATAGGCTTGTGTGATTTCAAATTTTGACATGATTTTTTGAAACTTTTGAAGATAGAAAATTAGCTTAGCTTTATGCAAATATAATTTTTATTTCAATCAATATCTGGGAGCAAAAGTTATGCCACCCTAAGTCCAAAAAGCAGTTTGAAGGGCAGCTAAAAGAAAATCACAAAAAATTAAATTTTTTTAATTTTTAATTTTTTTCTCAAATATTACATTTTTTCTACATCTGAAGCTTTTAGTCATTCTATTTGGACCAATGATGAGAAGTTATGGACAATCTTGTTTTGGGGGCAATCTAAGCATCTTCTTGAAAAAAATTTGTTTTCTTTACTTTAAATGCAAATATCTTGCAATCTACAAAGTCAAAGTTTCTGAAATTTCTTTTGGACATTCTTGTACTAGTCTAGTACAAGATTCTATTGTTAGATATGCAAAAAAACACAATTTTTAATTTTTTTTGCTTTTTACAATAGAAATGGCAGATTTGAGTGGTCTTTGATGGAAAAAAGGCCTTTGAACTTTAGGGATTAAAGTTGGTACAAGATTGAATGAAAAACTAAATTGTTAATAACTCTAAGATGAAAGTAAAACACACTAATTCTAACAGTGGATTGTTCTAGCAAACATACAAGTTAACCTTGAGGAATTTTTCTTCTTCTTCTTCTTAAAATTGTGAAATTGAGTTAAAAAATGAAATCTATTATATTATTATTTTTTTAAATATTTATGATTGCCTACAAAACAAGAAGTTTCAATACTTTCACATCATTAATCCAAACGGAATGAATCAAAGCTTTTATGTAGATAAAAATATAATCAATGAGAAAATAATTTGAATTAATTTTAAGTTTTTGTAGACATTTTTTGTTGTCCAATCCCCCCCAATTGGAGCATACTATGGCTTAACTTTTGTTCTTGGGCACAAATTGAAACAAAAACTATATTCTCCAAAAATCGATGTGATTTTTTATCTTAAGAATTTTTTTCAAAATATCACATCAAAAATTGAGGTTGCACAAGCCTATTCCAAATCCATTTTGTCCCCTATAGGGACACTAGGACAAGCAATGGGATTTTCAGGGTTAAAGAATGTGCATGATTTTGTATCACTTCATGCAAAGTGATACAAAATCATGTACACTCCTAGATTCTTGTTCTAAAATGAACATAGAGAATACATTAGAACTATGTTGTGTATGAAGACAAAATAAGGTGCATCTACCTTACTCACCAATTTGGCTCAAACTTCTATCCAGATATTGTTGGTGAGTACTATTTTTGGTGCCAAATTGTTTGGTGCTTTCAATTTAAGGTATGCTCCCTTATTGTTATAATTGTTATAGACTGAATTAGGTTAGAGAACAAAGACAACCTTCAATATCAAACAATGATGGGAAAATAATTAAGCAACCTATCAATACCATCAAGGTTGTCTATTATACATTTTGATAGCATGGTAGACATTTTCCTATGACAATAAGGTTAGTTGAATATCCTTCCTTTCTTTTGCATGAAAATCATTTAAATTTTGTTTCTCAAGAGATCAAATCACATAATTATCTTCTACAAGCCATCAAACTTCAATTTCTTTTACAAAGATTTAAAATTATTGTGAATTTTTCTGAAGAAAAAGTGAAAATATTCATATCACATATAAGCTACATATAAAAATTCTGAAAATTTCACCGTAGGTGAACATCACAATGGAAAGACAATTGCCATGTCATCTTACCATTAGAAAAATTAGTTCACCATAGTCATAGTCATAGTCTCAAAGTTCAATTTGCAGTAAAAATATTTTTATTTTAGGAAGTTTTCATTACGTGTAGAAAACCAGTTGAGTAACCTTCATTAATTTGATTAGTTGCTCAAACTATAAGAAGATCAATTCTATGTTTAAAATTCAGTTACGTGCAAGGAGCTTGGGGTGCCATAATACCATACCAAAAAGCCTGTTTAATGATTAAATAGTGGAAGCATCTTCTATACGGAAAAAAAAAATTAAATAATAAGGGAAATTTTCACCACCATCAGCTGCAAACACAAAAAAATGTGCAGAATCGTCCAAGTCCGGCAGCGTAGGAGGGTTAAGGGTTATGCTTACCGCAAGAACAAAACGGTAGAATTGATGAAAGATTCCTTGCCAATCCTTGCCAATCCTTGTCCAGCTCCACACTCTCGTTGCTATAACCAGACTGAGGCATTCTTGTTAGACAGAAACATGTCCGTCACCAACCAAACCCTAAACCCTAAATATGCAGGTACCAACACATCCAAGCGGTGAAAGAGACTCCCACAAACGCACGATCCGCTACTCCAAAACGAATCCAATAACCCCAGTTTCATTTTTCACAACAACAGGCTCTGGCATTTGTTCACATTGGGTGTGCACAAAGGGAAATGTTCATCCTTCCCCCACCAAGCAAGATCGAATGGAGTAATTGCTGCGCAAGGTTTAGGGTTTTGGCTAGCGCACTGGAGAAAGGCAACATCTCATACAACACAAGCACAGAACTAAATTAAATTAACACTAACAAGCATCAATTGATAGTACTTTCAACAGAGTCTTGAAGAGCATGGTCAATTGCGGGTCTAGCTAATCAGGCAGGGTACCTCATCGGAAGTCTCCCTGCCATAACAGCAATCGATCTTCGAATTGCAAGAAACCCAAATTGAAAGCTCAGAGAAGCTCAGAAAAAGATCTTTCCATAGCTAGGCTGGATGCAGCGGCCGTTGATTTCAGC
Source organism: Antitrichia curtipendula (assembly GCA_951230915.1). Taxonomy (NCBI): domain Eukaryota; kingdom Viridiplantae; phylum Streptophyta; class Bryopsida; order Hypnales; family Leucodontaceae; genus Antitrichia; species Antitrichia curtipendula. Next base: position 9,196,070 of record OX579634.1, read on the forward strand.
CAAAAACTCTCTCTGTCATGGGAATCACGCAGCAAATATCTTGACAAAATTTGGAAGTCGGGTAATGCAAAATCAGACACTTGACGAAGACGGACTGAGCCACTGGACAAACTGAACTACTGAAGAGCCAGGCGCGCCTAGACAATCCATCTCACGACCATGCCTGATCTCAATTGGTTTTGTGGACCCAGTCCAAATTTTTCTGCCTACGGGAAAACACATGAAATCAGTAGTAGTCAATGTGGATAATTATATGGTAAAATTTGGAATCAGGGTCTTCACTATAAACCAAGGAGGTTTAGAATACAAAATAAATCAGTTACAAAGTATAATGCAGTAACTGCATCTTTTGAGCTCAAAAATAAAATAAAATAGATTTCATCCCCGCGGTAAACTCAATTTTTTATAAAAATTAAATTAAATTTTTTTGTTCCACCCCAATGAGCTCAAAAAAGAATTTAAACTAAATTAGTTTTTTTTTTACCCCCCATCCCACCCCTTTGTAATTTTCAAGTTGGGGTGGGGGTGACATTTGATATGGGATATATATCATATCCCATATTCCTTACCCGTATTCAAATCCATATCTCGTATCATATTGTGTATACATCCATACCATATCCATATATGTATTGTATCCAAAATTGTTTTTCAAGATCAACGGCATTGAGAGAGGGAGTTTTATTTTTATTTTTTTTAAATCAACGACTCTCAATTTTTCAGGCGGGGGAGGGGGGGGGGAGAAATGGACATGATGCATCTTCTCATTTCATTGTGCAAGGTTGGGTTGGATTTTATATTTTAGGTTTACAAGGTGAAAATTTTGGAGTTTTTCTACTCTAGGGACTACTAAGAGTCTAAGACTAGGTAAATTTGAATGCTCACATGACTTTATTTCATGACCAACTAATCATGAAAGATTCACTACTATTGGATACATGAGAGTTGGGTCAATGGCAAAAGGTGTCTACACCCAAATCCAATACCTTCAGTTTTTGTCCTACCAATCTCTTCAGGTTAGATTTTTTAATTTAATTTATTAACCTCAAGAGAGATCCAACCCAATTCATTTTGTAATCTTGTGGTACTTGGATAATATTTTTTGAATTTCAAAAACTTCAAAGAACTCTTCAACTTCCGTTATTGGTTCTTAAAAAGGTTAGGTGTCATTATAGGTGGCCATTCAAGGATCAAATGTAGATGGCGAAAGTTGGAAAGAAGTGCATTTGGGTGCAACTACCTTAGGTCATGAGTAAATGATTCTGGTGAAACCACATCTATTTGCGATCCTCTTGCAAAATAGAATCTAAAATATTCTAGCCTTAAACGTACACCCTTTGAATATGAAAGCTTAGAATCAAATTTAGATAAATCTATAATGGTCCTTCTTTTACACAGAATTGAGTTGAAATTCTGCATAGATCATATACTCCATTTGTATGTATGTGCATAAAAGTGAATTGTTTTCTATAAGCCATGGTTGAATTTGAAAATTGAATTGAATTATAAAATATATCCCCTAAGGCAAACTGACTCCTTCCAATTTAACATTGAAATTCATACCTTTTTGAATATCGGACAATAGGATTTATTGTGGATGTCCAATATTCAAATAGGCCTTGGTTGGAAATATTTTTAAAAGTAGATGCTAAATTTTGGAAGAATTATTTTTCAAAAAAAATCTAAAAAATAATAATCAAGATTGTAGAATGTTTATGTTTTTAGCATTTGCAAAAGAAAATTTAATGAATTTTTTTGACAATGAAGTACCAAAACTACTATTTAAGTGCCAAATGTTTAATGGCCCTTTATGCATACACTTGAATTGGAAATTATAGAAAAATTTCCAAAACTCAACTTGTGTGTATGTGGGAACAAAATAAATTGAGTTTTCTACAAGGCCGCATTGTTGGATTTGAAACCTTAACTAGAAAAAAAGAATGAATGATAACTTCATCATTGTGCTTTGTGATCTAACTCATTGCATGTGGTAACTATGAAAAATGTCACACAAACTCAACTTGTAGTACGATTTTCAATTAACACATGCATGTGACCTACTAAGAATTCAAGTAGATTAGATTAGACTTTACTTGAGTTTGGATTTCAACTCCATTGTCAATATAGGGTTTTCAAAACCCATATCAATGAATGGTCCAAGTAGGCCATTTAAAACTCAATTATCTATACAAGGATGGTCAACATCACTTTGAAAACTTGTAGTAAATTTAAAGGTTATCTAAAATATACATGCATATAGATCTTTCAATTGCCAACAAGACTCAACAAAAATGACAATAGTTTACAAATAGAAACTGTAATCAAATGCTTATTTGGACGATTCTAGCTAACTAAAGGTAGAATCACCCAATAGCGTCCCTGTACCTAATCTTTGTTCCTAAATGGACATTAAACTGTCCCTAGACTTCCATTGAATGGTCTTTGACATGTGTCATAAAATTTTCTCCTCTCTTCATTGTGATTGGATAAGTGCTGAATTTGTCAGAATTCAGATTTAGGTCCACCTATAGGACGTTTCCAGTGGTCTAGGGGATTGCAACTTTGAAAATTCATAGAAAATATTTGCCAAGTCTGAAAAATCTTTTTTTATTTTGGAAAATTCATGATTTTCTCTCGCTAACACCACCAAAATATTAATTTTCTGAAATGGTGCCTCTATGTATGCTGAATTCCTTATTTTGATGAGTTTGGGTGCTTCTATAAAATGGTTGTTTTATATCCTTGAATGCCAATTAGTATGTACTTGAGGCTACATGCTTAGATGAGAGAAGGCTTTCAAGTTACGACAAAAAAGTCCTAAATAGTATTCCATAGTAGTTAGTTACAACGTTGCAATGTTTACAACCAAAGTTGCACGCGAATTCAAACTTTAAGTACCTATCCGACAGGTAACTTCATCCACCTATGCAATGGGTAACTTCATGCACCTATGTACCATTTAGGCATAGTAGAATTATTTATTTATTTTAAAGTTTGAATTCTGTTAATGTAGGAAATCAAGTTAAATTTCATCTCCAAAAATCCATTTGGACCTTTAAGACTCCAACTAAACGGTATGGCCAAATTTCAGAGACGGGTTGGGGGGGACATTTTTTTAAACATTTTAAAGCATTCTCTCTTAAATTTGGCCATAAATTTTAGATGGAATCACAAAATCTTAAGAGGATTTTAGGAGATGAAATTTAGCTTGAACAACCTACATTAACTTAATTCATAGTTTAAGAAAAGAAAGTTATTCTACTATATCTAAATGGAATCTAAAATTTGACTTTGAACACAATTTCTGCATTTAACTTCACTATGAGCAGTTGAGCTCCTATTAATCCTATAATAACTTTACAAACCCTACATGGATTGTCTTACTTACTACCACCTATTTGTATAAATAGCTTCTCTTCTCAACTTCAAACACACTAAACAGTAAATAGATTTTGAAGCTAGTTGGAAAACAAAAGAGATTTATCTAATTTCTTTGGCAACTAGCTTCAAAAGCTTGGCTTAATTTGACTAAATTTGTTTCATTTTTCAATTAGTCACCTTGTACTTTGATGCGGGTGATTATTAAACATATCTTTGCTACACCTTCATTACTAAGTCCTAACGTCCTTTGCAAAATTTCCACAAGTTGACACCACATATTCCTAGGCTTTCTATTCCACTATTAGTAGACTAGTTTGTCACTTTTTGGCGGCCCACCTTAGAAGGCCTAATTCTTTCTCTAATGTGTGCATGATGAATCGGATTTTCATAATTTCTATAGATAAGAGGAATGCAACTATTCTCCTTGTTTAGTGGTAAAAATGAAGAGCCCTCATCAATTGTGAAAAAGTTACATTCCACAAAGATCAACATGGAATATCCAAGCTGTAGATTTTAACCCTTAAAAGACATTTTATGTTTGCGCTTGGTCAAACTTTGTTAGATTTGTACATTAAAACACACATTTCAAAATTTTGATATTTTTCACATGTGGTAATATATGTTTACAATTGAATCTCATTATTTTATAATTGAAAACATCAAATTGAATTTCATATGTCTACAAAAGAATGTTTTAAATATTAATAATAATAATTACTATTATAAAATGATTAAAATAGTTTAATTTTGCAAAATGTAAATAATAGTGACAATTATCTTAGTGTAATTTGTATACTTTTTGAGCTCACACCAAGAGGAATACAATAGAAAAAGTTCAAAAACGGCATATTTTGAGCCTTCAAGTTTCTATCTTTAAAGTGGTACAAAATTTTCAATTTAGATTTCCAATGGAGTAAAATGTAGATGATTACAGCTCCATTTTCTTAGTTAAGTAAATTAGAACATTTCAAATCAAGAATCATTTGCAAATTTAGATTTTGACTTTCCAATTGCCCATGGGGGCTTGCAATGTCCTTCAAGGGTTAAACTAGAATTCCTATCATGCGCAAATATGTTCAGAACTCGAGATGGTTAAGTGCAAGCCAAACGTGCGGTTTCTGAATTGAATTCAATCAGCCTTGTAGTACAAGTTATTTGGAGAGTGCCTAAGTGACTACAAAAGTGAAAACAACACCACACTCACTGCTGTTGATGAACAGGGAGAACCACAAACTCAATGGAACAGTAAGAATGGCATGTGCATGTCACTTATCATTCAAGGACAAGTTTGTGATTTGGACGAGGACATTCATCTTAGCATGTAGCCCTAAAATATCATAAGTTACTCAAATTTGTACTACTCATGAGAAATGCATTCGCTGCAGAGTTCTGTAACCTGAAACAAAACAATTGCATATCACCAGACTTCCATGCTCTGAAATTTAAAATAAAAAAACCCAGCAAAACCATCCTGATCCAGAACACGTACAAGTAGTCAGATTCAGTTCCTTAACAAAACGATTCCCACACTGCAATGCTGAAAGGCCAAGAAAATCAGTCGGCATTCGAAGTTTCTAGATGAATGCCAGTCAGTGTGTTCTTGAAGGTGCAGCGCGGGCACAGATGGCAAGGTACGACAAAAAAAACAGTCCTAAAGAGTACTCCGGAGTAGTTAGATGGGCGATTTCGTTAAAATGGCGGTACCCTGTTAGTCAGTTCGCACTTTTAACAGTTCAGACCATGCACTCTGAAATGGTCTGAAATCTAAACCAATCTTAGATATCTGAAATCTATAGTAGTCATAGATAATTGAAATCTAGAAGAGTCCTAGATTTCAAAATTATGCAGTCAGAAATCTATGCCAATCCTAGAATCTTGAAACCTCTAAACATCCTAGACTTCTGAAATCTACATCTATTTTAGATGTCACTTATATGGTTCAGAGTGGGCACTCTGAAAATGGCACACGGAATACCGCCATTTTAACGACATTGCTCGTTTAGCTACAATGTTGGCAATGTTCACGACTAGAGTTGCATGCAAATTCAAACTTCATGCATTCAATTGATGACAATACCCTTACACACGAAGCTGGAAGATTGGGACTTCAGACTGAGGCTACGACAAATCACAAAGAACATTTTTGACATTTTTTAACAATCCCTACAGGCAGTGTTAAAGGAAATCCCCTGCGACAATTCCATTTTTCGCCTTTTTTTCCAGAACACAAGGAATGTGGCTCTCACAAGGAAATGTGAGACAGGGGAATTCTATTCATTATAGCATGTAGATTTATGAATTCTAGAATGTAGATTTATGCCTCTAAATTCTAAATATAATGTAGATTTCATTATTTCAATGAGCATAATCAAAACATTTTGTAGATTTTAGAGGCTTATATCTAACTAATTTGTAGATTTTGAATTTTGAATTTCATTGATTTGTACATTTCTGAACTTTTGATCTAGAGCCTTTCCTAGATTTCAAGAGTTCAAAGTGTCAGTAATATGGAAATTTCATTTGCTTAAACATTTTACAATTTCATACATTATAAAGTTTCTTAGATTTCTAAATGTATAATCTCTAGAAATGTTAGATTTTTGAGAGTAGAATTCATTGGAATGGAGGTCGACAACTTACAACTCTTATATGTCTAACTTCACAGTATTGTTGACAATCAATATGGGGCAATTTCATCTTGTAAATCTACAAAATATTAGGTGAAAACCACATAGAGATGTAAGATGTTTATGAAAATCCCTACAAAGAAAACCCACTTGATTTCCTTTTGAATAGGAATTTTTTTAAAATCCTCCCACGATGACATGCTGAGGTCATAGGGAAACATAGGAATTGGCAAAAACTAGTCGGGACAAACTACAGAATCTCCTAATCTGTTACAGGGAATTCCAAACAAGTCTGTTGTGAATGTTGTTGCAACGATGGGTTTCAAAGAAGCTGTCCATTCCTGCAGTGCTCTAGTTGGTCTCAAGTGGTCATGGCGTAGCGGTACACATGCTTGCAGTGAACCGCGGGATCACACAACATGAACACATTCTTCCCATCGGAGCCCTCCACTTGCACGCCTTGCAAGTCGGTCACCATGAGCAAACCACTAGAGCGTTGGTATGTCCAGTGAGAGAAGGCGTGTAGAGTAGCCGCGTAATCCTTGGTGTTCACGTAATTCACGGGGTTGCTGTATCGAATCCATCTCCCTTCCAACCACTTCTCCATGTTGTAGTACGTTGAATCTCCTACCTGGAGTACCGAAACTGCCGTGAACTGCACGGTTTTGTATTGAAGGAGTCCTGATAATCTGTGTCAAAACCACACCAAACATTCTCGATGTTCCCTGTAGGCACTATAACAAAAATCCCCTCCGAGAATTTAGTTTTTTGGCCTTTTTTCAAGTACACAGGGAATGTAGCTCTCACAGGGAAATGTGAGACAGGGAATTTTGTGCATTTTTTAGGGGGTAATTTGTGCATTTTTCAGTGATGTCCCCACCTCCAAATCTATTGAATTTGTGAAATTTAATATTTCAGAACGTAGATTTATGCCTCCAAAATCTAAGCTTAATGTAGATTTTAGCTTGCATAGTCAATACAATTTACAGATTTTGAAAGCTGAAATCTGACGGAAATGTAGATATTGAATTTCCAATCTTATTGATTTGTACATTTCAAAATTTGTACATTTCAGATTTGCACGTTTCAAAATTTCTTAGATAGTACAAACTCTAGAGAAAAGTTAGATTATTGTGAAATCAATTGGAATTCATTGCTTTGAGATTACATGACAATTTACAACTCTTATGTGTCCAACCTCACCGTACCCTTGACAATTGATATGGGACAATTGCATCTTCTAAAATCTACCAAATATCAGGTGGAAAAAACATTGAAATGTAAAATGTGTACAAAGTCTACCAATTTGAATTTTACAGAGGGAATTTGGAGAGAATTTATGAAATACTTGCAAAGAAAATCCATGATTTTTTCCTTGTAAAGGAATTCTTTGAAGATCCCTCCATGGTGACATTAGAACACAGGGAAACATGAAAACTAGGAGAAACTTGCACGGAAAAATTGCAGAATCTCCAAATTAGTCGGAGGGAATTCCAAGAAAGTCCGGTGTGAACGACAAGATAGAGCAATCATTCAAAACGCAGTGGACGTACTAGTTGCGATGGGATTCAATACATGTTAGCCAATTTTGAATCCAATATACCAAAGATTGTGAAAGTGAAAGATTCCTTACATCTTTGTTTTTCACTTGCAATGTTGTTTCATGGTACGAGAAGGGTTATTAATTTACCCCAGAACCCAGTCAAGAAGGAATTTTTACCTCTCAAGTTCCTGGTTGAAATGCTCGGCCATGAAAGCGGCGACTGTCTGCACCTCCATTTACTCACGATATGCCTCAATTGTGTGAATGTTGTTGACATGCACTCCAAGAAGCTCCTTGAATCTTTTTACAACCATTTTTCTGCAATGTTCTACTATGAGCACATTCAAAGTAACCTTCAAGGGAGTTCAAGCATGTCACAAGGTACCCAACACAGGAAGCGTTTTCTGAATTCCCTGCAGGCATTCTACTGCAAATCCCCTTCAAGGAAACATAGAAATGTTACAAATTGTAGTTCACAGGGAATGTGACTCTCACAGGGAAATGTGAGAAAGGGAACTTTAAGGAAATTTTAAGGAGGAAATCTGTGCATTTCTGGGTGTTATGTGAAGATGTCCCCACCTCAAAATCAACTCAATTTTTAAAATGCAATATTCTAGAATAGAGATTTAGGCCTCTAAAACATAATTTTAATGTAGATTTTATTTGCATAATCAATATAATTTGTAGATTTTGGAAACTGAAATCTGACGGGTATGCAGATTTTTAATTTCTAACTGTCTAAGTAATTTGTACATTTCAAAATTGTTAGTGTACTAGACCGATTTCTAGATTTCAGAATATTTATAAAATGTAGATTTCATTTGTTTGAATAATTTAAAACTTCATGTATAATTGTAAAATTTCTAAGATTCTATAATGTACCAAATTTAAATATGTTAGATTTCTGTGAAATGAATACATTGCCATAGATGTTGACAACTTACAAATCTTATAGGACCAACTTCACGATACGCTTGACAATCGATATGGGACAATTTGCATCTCCTAAAATCTACTAAGTATTAGGTGGAAACAACGTAAAAATGTAAGATGCTTCAATATTGCAAAATCTACTAATTTAGCTTGCACACCGGGGATATGGGGGAAGTTTATGAAAATCCTTGCAAAGAAAATCCACAATTTCTTTTTGTGTAGAAATTCTTTGAAATATCCACTGGGAACTCTGAGTAGAATAGCCCCCCGGGCTAAACAGTTTGGGGGGGGGCTAAACTAAATTGAAGTACCTCCAAGCTATTTGCAGCTTGGCTACCTGTGGCTTCCTGTGTGGGCTGAACTTCAAATGTAGCCCTGGCTTCTTGCAAAATTTCAGGGCTATTTTTTTTAGCCCCCATCTCTTTTTTATTAGTGCTGGAGGGGGCTACATTGAGGGCTAAAACACCCAAGTCTATCCCGGGTTAAATGCTTCAAAGTTCCCAGTGATCCCTCCATGATGACATTAGAACAAAGAGAAACATAGAAACTAGAAAAAACTTGCAGTAAAAACCTACGGTATCTCCAAAACAGTCGCAAGGAATTCGAAAAGAGTCTGCTGTGCAAGTTTAATCAGAGCCAGATCATGCATGTTTTCAAAACCAGTTACGGTATGAAAGCTATTTGCAAGCAGTCAATGCCATGACCAAGACCGTGATCGTCTCGGAATCAATGAGCAAATCCCTACTCTCAATGAACTCAAATTGTACAGAAAGTCAGAGCACGTGTTCAGAAGTTATTAAGATGGATTGGAATGCTTAATATCCTGCAATGTTCACTCCTTTGCTATGCTTCACGACTCTGCTTGCTAGGAGGTGTACGCACCTTGGTGGAGTGCTTGCACACTCGTGAACTTGTGCGTAATATGGTCACCGGCCTCACGTTCCCTTCATCCGAGAAAGGTCGAAGTGCAATCTGTACGGTCAAAGCAGGCTTTTGCTCCAACACCAACGATCTGTTTTTATCCACAATCTTGAACAAATCTTCCAAAGTAGCCGGGAGCCTGCAGAACTCACTCAGGGAAAACAAACCGTTTGAAAGATTAGCTTTAGAGGCCATATATAAATTGCCGCTGGAAAATGAATTGAAACGGTCGATCAAGTGTGTTCTTACTTGTAACTGAATTGCACTCCTTTTTGTCGCTTGATATTGTTCCATTGTGGTGTTTCATTCTTCCATGCCACCGGCAAATACCTGGACACAGATGGACCTGCGGAATTCCCATGAAATTCACACCAAGTTATACAAGGGAGGAAATTGAGGCAGGTGAACGCAGACTAATAAAATCCCCTACACGATAACAAGGGAATCTATACAAATCCCTTGGAAGTGAAAATATAGGAATGCAAACAAATTGTCTGGAGTCTCACCTTCCGCAGAATATTGCAAATTCATTGTATGGTCGCGAGTGAGAAGGATATATAATTTCAAAATCCTGGGTGATTCGTGACCAATTAACTTCCTTGCAATTCGTTTATCAAATCTCTATTAAAGCCCCAAAGGTTTGTTCCATAGCATTAATATTCCAGCATATTTATGAAAGGAAAAGCTCTAGCCAATAACGTACTTGCGCAACTCATTTTTGCACGCAGTGGAATACTTGCCAAATGCCAATAGAATTGAAGTTTTCTTTACCTTCACCAACTGCTAGAGTAGAGACCGCGATACTCCTGCAGGAAGCACTCACCACGACCTCCAGCAGGTTACTAATCTTGTCAAGCTCCTCCTCTTGGATCCATCCCCCTTGAGGAGCTCGCTCTTGGAACACAGTCAACATCTTCTTCGTGGAGTCGTCGATATGACAAAATAGGTAGTTCACGATCTTGCAATCATGGCGAAGAGCTGTCAGCAATTTGGTGATGTCCCGACCCTTGCACAAGAAACATTCTCAATGTTCCCTGTAGGCACTATAACAAAAATCCCCTCCGAGAATTTAGTTTTTTTGGCCTTTTTTCAAGTACACAGGGAATGTAGCTCTCACAAGGAAATGTGAGACAGGGAATTTTGTGCATTTTTTAGGGGGTAATTTGTGCATTTTTCAGTGATGTCCCCACCTCCAAATCTATTGAATTTGTGAAATTTAATATTTCAGAATGTAGATTTATGCCTCCAAAATCTAAGCTTAATGTAGATTTTAGCTTGCATAGTCAATACAGTTTATAGATTTTGAAAGCTGAAATCTGAAGGAAATGTAGATATTGAATTCCCAATCTTATTGATCTGTACATTTCAAAATTTGTACATTTCAAATTTTCACATTTCAAAAAAATTTAGATTGTTCAAACTCTAGAGAAAAGTTAGATTATAGTAAAATCAATGGAATTCATTGCTTTGGAGATTACATGACAGTTTACAAGTCTTATGTGTCCAACCTCACCGTACCCTTGACAATTGATATGGGACAATTGCATCTTCTAAAATCTACCAAATATCAGGTGGAAAAAACATTAAAATGTAAAATGTATACAAAGTCTACCAATTTGAATTTTACACAGGGAATTTAGAGAGAATTTATGAAATACTTGCAAAGAAAATCCATGGTGTTTTCTTGTATAGGAATTCTTTGAAGATCCTTCCATGGTGACATTAGAACACAGGGAAACATGAAAACTAGGAAAAACTTGCTGGGAAAAAATGCAGAATCTCCAAATTAGTCGGAGGGAATTCCAAGAAAGTCCGGTGTGTTGGAGTCCCCGTTCGGGTAATGATCAACCACGTATCCGTCGTGAAATTCCTTGCCGTGACAAGGCGCATCAGCGATGTGAATGAGGACTCGAGTTTTGGACCTCCAGCTCAGAGTGGCGACGCGTTCCAGCCCGGAGAACACATCCTCCGCGTCGTCGTAATTCGGTATAGGATTCACTTTCGCTACTGCGGAAACAAACACGCTCTCCGGACCTGGGGAAATTTCCATATAGTTCAAGACTAGTTTAATGGACAAAATTTGTAAAATTGCACCTGCTCTTGTCATCAACGGAAACCCCTAGAGTGCATCTCAGTAATGGAAATGGAAATCGGGAAATTCCCAAAACTGTCGGCGAAACCTGACCTTCGAAACTATCGGTGAAGTCGCACTTCTGGGCTTCATCTTGATCGTACTTGGCGAAGTCTCGGTATGGCAAAAACGCAACGCGCAGCTTCAGTTTTGGAAACGCTTTCCTGACTTCAATTGCAATTTCTGGAACCAGATTCTTCAGCTCAATTATCGATCTCTGCACAGCCTATTAAGTTGTCTAGGACCATATATGAGAAACTCACTGGTAGAACGTACCCAAATATATTGACCGAAAGGGGTTTGATGTCGTGCAAACTATAGCTAGCTATTTGCATGCTAACTGTCGAGGAATTGGAGGCGTAATAAATGATTATATGGTGGATGGTGCGTCAGTAGATTACCTTCATACTGCCTGTCGCGTCCACGAGAAAAGCCAGGTCGAGCTCCTGCGCTTGTCGAATTATTTTCTTGAGCTCAAGGTTTCGAATCCTCTCGTCTCTTCTCTTTTCCATGAGAATCTAACGGATATTTCGTTAAAATGGCGGTATTCCAACGCCATTTTTCCTTGAAGGGCAGTTGAGGAGGAAAATAGGATTGATGTGTTAAGTTGTTGGTTGTGGTTGTGGTGCTAGGCAAGGGATAAAGTGAAATGTGAGTGGAGTAATTTCCACCTAGGAATTGCAAGAGCCCATGGCCTAGGATTGAAGTAGTTAGTAAATATTCTCTGTGAAGATCAAATCAAAGTGTGAAATGTTCTTGGAATCTTGAGTAAGCCTCACCTTTGTGACAGAAACAATTGGAAAGACCATGTTTGGTTTCGGTGTGATGATGGGCACGAATATGGATGCTAGGTATTGCTGTTGACTTTGTCATCAAGAAATTATAGGAAAATGATCCAGAGTATGGCACATTTTGGAACATACAAGAAATGAAATTAAAAAAAGTTTGTAGTTCTTGTTGAATGAAAGAGTTTGTACAAACATTACTAAGTATGTAGTCTATTTTTCCTAGAAAATAACTCAGCATTCCAACCCAAAATTCATGAATTGGACAAACAATCATGACTGGGTGTGCTATACACAGAGATTCATCTTCCACAACACATAGGAGTACCATGTGTAGTGGTGCTTTTTTTTTAAAAGCCCCCATAAGAAAAATCATAGGCCTTCATTTTCACATTCTACAATTCGACGTAAATTATCCACCGCAAATCCCACTTGCTTTCATGGTGCAATGAAGCTATCCCCGTCATTCTTTGTCCTTTTCCATGATGCCATAATATTGTCCGTTGAAACATAGTCAGGTGTAGGGGCCGTCTGATCAATCTTCCATTTGAAACTTGTCTTTGTGTCCCACCCTGCATACAGCTGTTGCACGTTCCTTGATGTTCCGCATGGTGTATACCATCGCACCAAAACTTCACAATAGTGGGCAATGCTTGGATCAAATTGGGGATTTGACATCGCCCTACCAAGCCACACGGGCTCAGGACAATCCAATCCTGGTTTCACAAATAAATAGAAACCTTCACGGACATCAATGGCCACGTTAAATGCGCGTGGTGGCCTCCCTTCAAGAATACCAATATATGGTTCTTCCTCTTCTAGCTCCTCTTGCATGGTTCCATCTTGCATGAAATCCATCATAAAATCCCCGGGTTGTTGAGTTTGAGGCCTAAATCCGTGCTTCAATTCATTGGGTTGTTGTGTATATTGCCCGATTCTATTACATAGTGCATTTTTCACACCGGTCCAGTACGTCACCAAGTATAACATGCAGGCCTTGTACTTGGCCATTGAGTCTTCTTGTGATATTTTCATCCAATGGTTGATGTATCCAGTGAGTCCACGAACAATCTCTGTCTCATTTGCCATTTTTTTGGGTTTCACGGCGGAGGGGTCCCTTTGGAGAAGCATAGGTTTGTGCTCGGCAACTTCAATCCAGCTTTGGGTTCCCATGTCTTGCTTGTACATTGTTGTTTATATTGCATGATTGGCCATCCATTGTCATCCATGAAGAATTTGTACTATCTCCCATTTGAGTGGCCCACAAGTTGTTTCTTGCTCATCCCTATATAAGGTCTGATGTAAGCCTTGAAATCTGGAACTTTCTCTATTAGATGTGGAATGATTGGGTCTGTTTCCATTTCCATGTACGAATGCATCAACAATGGCAAGGTTGGATGGTCTTCCTCGCGAAGTTGCATGCTCCATCGACCAAATGATGCATCAATGTCATCGTGAGTGTGTCCTACCAACATGAATGATACTACTACTTCTTTCACAATCTGTCTTGCAACTAGAAGGGACCAAAAACAAAAGACAAATTTGTTTTTATTTTTCTTTCAAGAATTGTTCATTTGAATGTGGAGCACCGGAGGTAGTGGATGTGCTTCTATTGGTTGCAAAGGTGTGGCCCCCAAGGAATTGATGCAAATGTCGCTATCCATGAGCAATGCCCAATACAACTCTGCGCCTCTGGCTTCCCTAAATAGTGATCGGGAAGACGTTGCAGGGGGGTCTTCCAAGTCTTGTAACAATTTTGCAATTGGTCCCACAATGAAATTGCTATCGGTTGGGAATACATCCAAACTGTAATGTGCATATTTGTGATCATTGTGCCCATGTGCAAACATTCCCGACACTTTGATGGGCAACTTCATGATTCCATCTAGTGCCTTTATTTTCCTTGCAAGTACCGGGCATGCTGTTTTGGAGTGGTCTATTTTGTCATGGATGATGGATAACATTAGAGATGGTCAACGCACGGATAAAATCCTATTAAGATAGTAAGCCCAACGACATGCCTCTTGAAGAAATAAGTGCTTCTCAAAACGCCTTTGTACTCGTTCATAGTCTTCCATTCCGGTTACCAATGAAGCCCGTATATGTTTCAAATTGTCACAAATGCTACATCTTACAAATGAATCTCCTCTGTCTTTGATGATATAGTCTAAAAAGTGTTTCTTTCGGATTTTGCTAAAGCTTGATTGTGATAGTGTCGACAATCCCAATTCCTCATTGGCCTGCAATCAATAGAAACCACATAGTTGTTTCTGAAAGAGACAAAATTGGAGTCCATGTTTCAAATTGCTCTTGAAGAGGTTATGAATGATGTGATGTCCTAGCAATGCCTTACAATAAACATTCCCTCATATGTTGTAGTGTGGTACATGTAGTGCTATTTTTACCTCGTTCACAGTTGTTAAAAATTGCTTCCATTCTGTACCAGTAGGAAGAACTTTCACCCAAGTTTTTTCGCCTGTGTGCAAAGTGCATTCCAAATGGAGCATGTGGTCCGCTTTTGCTTCCAATACTGTGCGCAATGTCTCCACTACTTGAACAGTTGCAACCCTTGTCTTGTTTGCTTTGAAATTGTCGTGTGGAGCAGCTCTCTCATTGTTCTTCACCTTAGTTGCATATCTTTGAAAAGTACGGCAACTGATATTGTGGATAATCCTCCATCCAAGGGGACAAATGTCTACGCTTTCTACGGTGATGAGCTTGGTCTTGGTTCCAACTTGTTTGTGCATCATCTTGTGCACATCCAAATTTTTTGAAGACTTCACCTGAAATGTTTGCAAGTGCATTTCACTCCGAAGTGCACGGATGGTGAGTAGGCTGAATTTTCTAGTACATTCTCGATTGCAATACTCTTGTTGGAATACATTTAGGATGGCTTCACTAGAGAGTATTTTCGACCTCTTATCCTTTGATATGGCAACATGACTTCTCTTGTCATAACGATACCATCGTTTGCCTGTTGTTTTTTGACGTCCTTGCAATTCCCTATTAATTGCATCCCGCTTGCGACTGTGATTGTAAACACTGACATACCCATTTAAACCGTCATAAAACAGTTGATGAGTTGACCAAGACAAGCACATATCTCCAATATTGGGGTCCCCATTGTAGACTTCCAAGATGATGATACCAACATTATTGTTCCCCAACCTGCTTTTTCCATCAATGCATGTATTTGGATTTGCATTGATTATAATCACTTCCACAAAATTAGAACCATTTGCATGCTTTGCAAGCAACGCCTTACCAGACCATCCATCTCTGTCGATGCCTTCACAATCTGGAATTGGACTAGCATCAACTTCTTGGAGGGAAGACTCTTTATTGTCAAAATTCTCCTCATATTCCAGAACCCCCTATGCATCAACCATAGACAATGACACCTCGAAAAAAACAAAGACAAATCCATCAACAAAAGTTTAAGACGAAAAACATAGCAGAACATACTAATCAATGTGGATTGGGAAAGTTTTGGCACACCTCGTCATTATTGGACTTGGTTGAAGAAGCCATATAAAGACAGAGGAGAAACCTTGGAGCGAACACTATTTGAAGATGAGGGCATGAAGCCTGTAGAAAAGACAATGAAATGTTGTGAATTCAATGTAGAAGATACAATTAACTCCTAAAGTCCCAAGGCCATTTTTTTGTCAAAAACCACTCAAACCTATCATTTTCTTACATTCATCTACACAAATCTAAAAAATTAAAATTTTAGAATCTAACCATAGGATCTTGTTCTAAACTTGTCATAGATTATGTGGTAAAAATTTTATGGTTTTTGACCGTAGAGATTGAAAGATAGTAGCATTCAAAGTGAAAGAATTGTTTTTTTCAAGAAGTTGTTCTAGTTGCCCGCAAAATAAGAAGCTCCATAACTATTACATCACCAATCCAAATAGAATGAATCAAAACTCTCCATTTAGAAAAAAATATAACCTACAAGAAAAAAAATATCAAAATTTTTATTTCATTTTTCTGTGGATTTTTTTTGCTGCCCGATCTCTCCCATTTTGAGGTTATTGTGGCATAACTTTTGCTTCCGAGCACCGATTGAAATAAAAATTATATTCTCAGAAAGCTAATAAGTTTTTTATCATTTGAGAAAGTCTTAAAAAGTTTCAGTAAAAATTGAGATCATAGGAACCTGCCCGAAATCCATTTTGTCCCCCGTAGGGACAATGGGACTTTAGGGGTTAAACAAACAATTGAAAAAGTTGAATCAATGAACACCATGATCAGTACTGAAATGTACCTAGAGTAGGCCAAAATCAGTTCAGACCATGCGGTCTGAACTACGAATGGGCTGCTCAGAAATTAGTGTACCAATCCATAACCATTTCAGACCGTGCAGTCTGAATTGTTGGAAACAGGCTTCTCCTAAATCACTCCATATAGGGTCATAATCACTTCAGACTGCATGGTCTGAACTGCGATTGGTGCTCAAAAATCATTCCATACAAGGGATAATCACTTTAGACTACACGGTCTGAACTGCGATTGGTGCTCATAAATCACTCCATACCAGGGCATAATCACTTCAGACCGCACGGTCTGAACTATTATGGTGACAACTTATTATCCACACTAATTTCAATAAATGGACAGTTGACAAATCCAAGGTAACACTAATTAAAATAAGTCTAGGTGGACAATAAATCCATCTTTAAACTCCTTGACATATTGAGACCTATCAAACTAAACATCAACTGTAGACAAATGTAATAGATTGTATGTTCTGAAATCTATATCAGTCATAGACTTTAGAGCCAAAGAAGGAAATAAATGGAAAAATGGCTTATGGAATACCGCCATTTTAACAATATTTTCCAATTAAGAGTAATCTCTCAACTAAAGCTATGTTCCCACTTAGCATTAGCAAATGATGGGTGTTAAAATCTAAGACTCCTAATTTTAAAAAGATCCTAGATACACAATTTTTTTTATTTATGCAAGTTTATAATAATTGCAACAAGATTTTGTTTTTGATTGTTCACATATGGACTGAGCTTTCACTCAATGAAGTTGTATATGAAGAATTGCAACCATCTAGACTTGTGATATTATGTATTTGCCTTTTAACTAGTCACATTTTGTAACACCAAGATATGATGTCTAAAATCTTCATTTTGAAGAGCTTCATTGTTACTAAAAACTTACCAAAACTTTTGGAATCATTTGCATACACCCCTCATGAAAAGGATTGTTAAAAGTTGTAACGTCAGTATTAAGCTAGGTTAACTGCTCTATGTGTGAGTGCTTAGTATTGTGAGTAATACGCATCACCCATTAACACACCTTCGTTGGCCAAGTGGGAACAAGCCTTAAGCCTATGCAAAATCAATTTGATACGTAACAACAAGGAAGAGGTGGAGTTTGTGATTGCAAAACCTGACAATGTGAGGTGGTTCCACAAGCAGCGAGAGAAAGGAGATGTGTCAAGGCCGTTTGCGCAAGCAGCTCCCTTGTGTGAAGATTTAGAAAACTCCAAATTTGGTCGACAGTAAAAGTGTATACTCTCCTGTTGTTGCAGTACATTAAGACTATGAAATCCTGGCTTGTCAAATGGCAAACTTCATATGGAGAGGACACCAAAATTTAATGCAGTCTTCACTTTGTTTGTGGAATTCGGTGGCCACCAAGTGAATCATTAATTAGATGGAGCCCCATTAGGATAAGTGATCAATTAATGACCAAGTTAGGGAATATGTAGTTTCAGACTCTTAGAGAATGTGTGATGAATAACAGCTTGACACCTAATGAAGTTATTAAAATTGGTTTTCCGTTTTGCTTGTAGACAAGGTCTGTAGAAGCACCCAAAACCATGACTTGAAAAAATTTAGCATAGTTGAAGGCACCATTTTCTTAAAAAAATATTTTTGTAGTATTAGCAACTGAAAATTATGAATTTTAAAAAAAGATAGAATTTTTGGATATGACATGCATTTTCTATGAATTTTCAAAGTGGAATCTCCCTAGACCACTGAAACTATCATATAGGTGGATCTAAAATCAAACTCAAGACAATCATTGTCTACTAATATGTATGGTTTCATTATTAAAAAAAATATAAAGGATCCAAAAAATCTTCCTTTCAATTTAGTGGTTGTAAAAAAATCAAGTAAAATCTTTTTCAATACCTCAAATTCTAGTAAAGTTCACTGAAAGTGTGTTTGAAACGGCCTCAATGGGTTGGATTTTGGCGATTGCTATTTGTAATTTTCAAATTCTTGGTAGTTATCATTATAATTTCTTGAAATTATAAATTCTTTCCGAAAGAATTAATTTTTGCCAAAATTGAAAAGATTTTATGCTACTATCTTATAATGCACAGAAATGGTTGACATATATTGACTTCAATTGAAAATAAAAAATAGAAAACAATGTACTATAAATAATAAATGCTATGAAATTTAATTCACATCATATATGTTTAGATTTATGAAAACAATAGAATACAAATATGATAGAGAACAATTTGACAAGGAAAGTGCCTTGTTCTAGTATTGCCTTTGTAGCCTTGCTCCAATATTATTCTCTGGGAGTTATATTTGTTTCTATAATGTCTCTACAAAATTTGGTCATAGCATACATCGTTCAACTTCTCTAGTGTGGGGAGATTATGTGAACATTAGATGATGTCCCTATTTTGGGCACAAGGAGGTTGAATTAGCTAGAATATTTATTTGTGGATTCCAATCAATCCTAATTGAATTGGATAAAAGCAAACAAATTGAGTAGAAGAAAAACCATCCAGCGACATATTCACTTTGAGTTCCCAAGCATGCAACACATGCCTCACACCTTTCCTAAATTAATATGTACCTTTCTTGAAGAAATGGTTTTAGAACATCTACCACAAAAAAACTTTGAATCTTTGTAACTATTGCATATAGTATCCAAATGATGCATTCTTTAAAGCATTGAAATCTCCTATCACTTGCCAATCAGAAAATGTAAAAATTTCACCAATATAATATTAAAAACGATCCAGTAGAAGAAGTGGTGGTTTTGAGTGTCCCTAGATGTAGTGCAATTAGAGAGCATTTAGTGTATTAGCGCACGAAAGTAGGGTATTGACGTCAAATTGGGGACATAAAAGTACGGTAGCCAATCAAAAAATGACAACTGAAATTCAAGTTGGTATATAAATACATAATGAATCCAAACACTACCTTGTTCCTTTCAAAAGAAAAAACATACAACCTAGGTTATATAAATAAATAAATAAAAACAAAATCTACTCAACGAGTATTCAAAATGAATTGAAGACAATACTTTATTTCCCCTTAAAGACCCCATACACTTGTAGTATTGTTTATAAAAATATAATTCCATAAAGTAAAAGAATGAATGAAATATAACCTTAAAGATGAGATCTTATATGAAGGAAATTGAAGCATGTGGAACTTAGAATTTTGAAAAAACTTCAAAAGTTAAATGAAAAAGAAATGCAGTTATTTCTTATTAAATATGAATACTAGAATTGCTCTTCACAACAAGACTTTCTGAAACGTTTTCATCTATAATCTAAAAAGAATAAATGAAATCTTTCTATATAGAAATCAAAATTCTATGGATGATTGTCAATTTTTTCATATTGCCCTACAAACTCGATTTCCAAATAAAAATGCCAAACCTTTGCTCTTACACATTGATTGGAATGAAAATTTTCATACATTTTCTTAATCCCTAAAGGACCAAGGCCATTTCTCTCTCAAGATGCACTCAAAACTGCCATTTCTATTGCATTCATTGAGGAAAACCAAAAAATATTTTTTGGTAATCTAACCGTAGGATCTTGTACTTTACTTATCTGATATCATGTGGTAAAAGTTTCATGAAGTTTGGTTGTACGGATTGGAAGATATGAGCATTCAAAGTTGAAAAAGAATTTTTTTTTCAACAGTAGTGTGTACTTTCACATGCATTTAACCACCATTTGTGAAAACTTTTTGCACTGCGGACTTTGAATTAAAAAAAAATTGTGTTGAAGGATTTAGTAGAAAGTCTAGGAAATTAAAAAAAAATATTCCTACTTGATTTTCATTCTTTAAAAAATTATTAAATAGAAGAAGCTCTAAGTTTGAAAAACAAATAGATCATTGATATCTCTAAGATGGGATTGAAACACGATAATCCCAACGGTGAAATTGTTCTAGCAAGCAAACCTGACCTTGTCAAATAATTTTTTCTCTAAATTGTAAAAATTGCATTGAGAAATGAATCTTCTAAGTTATTTTTCAAGAAAATGCTTAAATTGCCCAAAAAAAACCAATGTTCATAACTTTCACATCACTAATCCTAATGGAATGAATCAAAATTGTACATGTAGACAAAAATATGATCAACAAGTAAAATTTTTTTTTTAATTATTTCAAGTTTTTATAAATTTGTTTTTGTGCCCGATGATGTGAAAATTATGTTTACGGTGGCTTAACTTTTGCTCTTGGGTACCAATTGGAATAAAAATTATATTCCCACAATGATAAGAGATTTCTCTATCATAACCCCTAAATGCTCAAGGCATGTTTTGAACTTTTCGGAATTTGCTATAAATTGAACAAAATGCCAAACATTTTGATAAGTTGTATCAATTCCTTTGGAATTGTAAGTGTACAATCTCAAATTAAACATGTTAGAGATCTCATAGGAAAAGAAAACACAACAATATCACTTATAGAGTGAACGATTTTAATGTTTGACCACGAGGGTGTTAAAACTATACAAATCTTTCAATCCTTTTTTCACAAGTCAAATCTAAATAGTTGGTGACCAAAAAAATATGAGATTAAAGGGCCTAACATGTATAACCCCAATCAATGTATGGCTTCTTAAAATGTATTGTACAATTTTTTTAAATGAATTTTGTATGTGATTTTTTCTCCAAGATGTAGAGTATTTGAGACCCATTTCCAAGAGCTCTCAACACTACGGGAAACTAAGATTGCAATGGATACCTTTCCACAAAATCTTGATTAGAAAAATCACTATCATTTATTTTCAAGATCGGATTTTTAATTCTGAAAGTAGACTTCAAGAGGAACTTTCCAAAAATATAAACTACTAAAATAGCAACTCAATTTTGTTTTATTTAACTTTAAAGTTCTGCCAACAACATTTGGGTGCCTTGGGCATTGAGTGGTTTATATGGGAAGTTTCAAAATAAATTACAAAAGATTATGGTTATAGGAACCTACCCAAAATTAATTTTCTCCCCCAAAGTGACATTGGACCTTTAAGGGTTAAAGCTTATAATATCCCTCCTATGAAAACATGCATACAATCCATACATGATAATATTCTATTTTTCATTTGTGAACCAAGGTGTGAAATCATCCTCTTGGGTTAGTGACCATTTCATTAATTTTTGATATATTATAAATAAGTCATTTACAAATCAAACGAAGAAATATCATAATTCATATGAAAAATACATTACAATATTGTTTACTTTCATTTATTGAAAGATAGCAATAACCTCTAATTTAGTGCCTTCTTCAAAATGAACCTATAAAATAGAATTTTATATATTCAAATTTATATATTTCAATTTTATATATTCAATTCTGCTCAATCTATTAGCTAGCAATAATCACCCGTACAAACCACTCCATGGAGAAGACAATTAAACAAAACTTCATTAAGTTCCTACAATAGAACACTTTATTCAAAAATGATTATATTTTGAACATGTATTAGAAATATGACTAAAACTGAATCTCATATTTTCTAAATTAAATTAAACTAAAATTATGTAGCTTTTTGAAGAATTAAAAAAAAATCATAGTAATTCTAGAAATGCTTAAAATATTTTGAAATGTTGAAGGAAAATGGAAATAATAGTGATAAACATCATGGTGTAATTGATGTACTACTTGAGCTCACACTACAAGAAATTCAATAGAAAAAGTGCTAAAATAGTGCATTTTGATTTTTCAACATGATGTCTTCAGAGTATAACAAGAATTACAAATTTAACAATTTAGAGAAATATTCAAATGGAGTATAGAGAAGATTATTAGAGCTACATATTCTTAGTTTAGCTTGAGAACATTTCAAATAAAAAATAATATAGAAATTTAGGTTTAGACTTTCCAAAAAATTTGGTATATTTTAAGATTCAATCGAAATCTTCAGACTTTTAAAATAAAATTCAATTTTTTACATAATCATATATGATTATATAAAATTTTGTCTTCATGTATTTTTTAAATGATATATATATATATATATATATATATATATATATATATATATATATATATATATATATATATATATATGTGTGTGTGTGTGTATGTGTATTAAAAACTATTGAAAATATAGTTTACATAATCTTCAATAGTTCTCTTCATTTGAAATATAAAAACTATAGTAAATCATTGAAGGTATACAGTAAATACAAATGAAAGTAGATTTTCCATGGAGCCAAGTAATATGCATACAAATTATAACCTCTTAGATACTTCTAGAACCTTCTACTAAACTATTCTGAAGTTTTTTGAGTACTGCAAAATGTTCTAGTATATTCTAAGATTTTTTTAAAATTTCCTTTAAACTGTTAATATCTTCTGGAATCTGTAAGAATGTCAATTTCATTCTATAGTCAAGTTTGTATGAGTTTTATAAATGTCCATTATTTTAAATGCATATGATCACAATCTTATATTTGTTGTGCTCTTATTTAGATGTTAGGGCATATTTTCATCTTTACATGTTTCTATTCAAATTTTGTAGATGTTATGAAGTTAAAAAACCAATTATAGTAAATAAAAGAGAACACTATATTTTTCTTAATATGCAGCAAGGTTTGTGCAAATGGGTGTACAATTACTACATTACAAAAATATGAGGCCTCAACAAGGCTGTGAGTGCTGATTTTCGGGACCCGCGGGTGATATTACGGAAAAAAAATAATAATAATAATTTTTTTTTCCCCTAAAAAAAAAATTAGAAAGTGACGTCTTCTGACGTGGCACTTTGACCATGTCAAAATTTCAATTTCAGGATTTTTTGTTTCGAAAAAAACCTCTGTAGTATCACTACGGGGGTCTAGGCTTAACGGCCTTCTGGACCCCCCAAATTTTTTGTAATGATATAAGTACTTGTACTATGAGACCAATGGTATGTGTGTGTATATTTTTCACATGATTGAGTGAAAATGTGAAATTTCAAATATAATGTATGAAGACACTTAAGGGTGATTTTCTACATTTCAACCTTCCCTTTCTTCTTCACAGTTCTTGAGTCCATATGTAAATTCAATTTATTGTATTTGATCATATTTAATCCTTTAATAATAAATAATGAAGTTCCTCCATTCTCTTTCACAAACCTAAAAATTTAATATTGTGAATTATAGGTTCATAGATTAGTATGAACAATATTTTGAGTCATGATTGAGTGTACTCTCTCTATAGCTAGTAATAAGTATCACTTTTGGAATTTATCACCAATCTAAAGTGGAAAAAAAATGATACAACTTGGAATCCCTTATATGCACCTTATATTTTTTCACCAAATTTTAACTACTTCATGTACAAGTTGCATTGAATTTTGTTTTTATTCTTTCTTATTCATATTGTCTCCATAATAAATACAAATTGAAATCTATAGCTTTGACTTCAATTTACTAGCTATAAAATAATTTTGAATAAATATTTAGCACCACGTTGTTGTTTTCATTTTATATGAAGTGCCAAAGTGGCAATAGAAAATGTTAAGTGATGCTCTAAATTCAACATTCATCCATACATTGGATATGAAATATCACAGAAGCACATATCATATCTATAATTCTATTTTCATCTACAATTTGGCGGTTTCACCCAAGTATTTTTTTAAAAGTTGTAGGCTTCATTATATACACAAATAATTTTTTCATATTGCAATTTCATACTATTTTTCCCCCTTCCCTCCAAAAGGCTTTTTCATCATCTATTTTTCTAATTTACATAATATTAATAGAAAAAAACCTTTCATGTAAGTTATATTACTTATATATCATCTTCACAAGATAGACTTCAAGAAAAGGTTTCATAGTTTTCTATTTTTTATTTTTATAATTTATTAAATATTCTATAATGTCCAGAAGTCATTAATAAAGTGAGGTTTCTTAGAGAAAATTCAAACATCTATCATCTTTTCAAGATAGGATTGAAAAGTTTCCAAAGAATTATTTTTTATTTTTTTCTCTATTTTAGGTAATTTCTATGATAAAAAAAATCATGCATTGAAATTATTTGAAAACTATCTTCAAAATAAGGCTGAAAAGTTTTTAAGGATCCCTTCATTGCTTATAAAATTCAATCACAAAATCTAACAATATAATAAAGTTTGTTGAAACATTTTAAAATCTCTTTTTTCTTTATACAATGTATATAATTTTAGATAATAATCTAAAAAAATTCAATATCTTATAATTTAATTATAAATTTGAATGTCATGAACTTGCTGTAGTATGTACAACATCACACACTCTCACACTATTTAATGAAGTCAAAGAATACCCTTCTACTAGTGTAGTTGTTTATAAATTTCTTCAACTTCTTCAACTGCATAAAAATACATTTACTCATGTGTTAGAATCCTTTTTAATTGCCAATAACATTTTAATAAAAAACAACATGCTCAATGCATATTTCAATTTTTTTGTGTTCAACCTTTGAAAGACATGGTCCACAATGACTAAGGTAGTCATGAAAATGCTCTTATTATTGGACCAATAGATGCATTCTTTGTTTCTGCATTGAATGGTCAAGTAATCTATTGGACGTTTTTTTACAAAAGCGTTGTTTAATCTTTTTTAGAAAAAGAGAATACACATATTGATTCAATTATTGACAAACTCTGGTGACTAACTTGATTATAGGGATTTGACTGTTCAAATCAAACATGCTGGTTAGGATCATTTGAATTCAGTAGGTGCTTTTTTTTCAAATGGATTATGAGTTCAATAAATTCAGAATGGCATTGGGGGACTGCGGTGATGTGGAAACGGAGAACACAGAGAACGCCTGCTTTGAGTTTTGAGCCTTTGCTCGATCGACTGCAACCCTAAACTTGATCGGAGCAACGGTTGAAGTGTTTCGCAGGTTTCGTCGGATGTTGCAGATGATTCCGAAGGCTAAAATTCTTGTGAAAGCGGTGACCATGCTAAGCTCTTGAAGAGCTTCCGATTCATACATTTTTTGCAATTTTTGGAGCTTTCTTCAAGGGGAAGCAGTTTGTGCATGGTCTGGACTATGGCAGGCTTGAAAATCTCAAGTATGAACGTGGATTCTACGCTTGCCTAGCTCGTTTGGGCTGGAATGGAAAGGTTAAAGGCGTGATTCATGAGGAGAACGTTTGAGGTTTTCAACTTGGAGGGAGCCGAGGTTGAAGAAGAGAGACATTTGCCAGCGCCGGCCAAGTGTTGGAAGTGTCGGGAGGGAGGGAGGGATATTTTTAATTCTCCGCTTTTTGCAAGAGATAGAAGAAAAAGGTGTGATGCATTTAGAATTCAACGGCAATGGCGAAGTCCAAAGGTGTGAAGAAACCTCTCTACTCGTATATTGTTAAAGGGACCCAAAAACTCGTGAAAGGTGAGTAGTGCAGAAATTGATATACACTGCAACTATTTTCGTGGTTTGAACCTGATTGCTTGCAAACAGACGCAGTTGGAATCAAAGCTATTGCTTTACCTGGAGAAAGTGCAGTTTATGATTGGACAATCAGGAGATGATGAAGGAAGAGGTGCTTTACGCTGAGTTGTGCTGTGTGTCCTAGTTGGACCAGTTGTTTGCGTGGTTTTGTTGTTGAGATTTTTTTCGCAGCGCGTGATGTTGAAGGACTGCTGTTACCTATTGTTTTCTCAGTATTCGTTGCTTTGAGTTCTGGGAGTAATTCAAAATATAGCTCATCGGCAAGAGAGATGCTGCACTTTTTATTGAGGAAAGAGAGCAATACATTTCATCATTTCATGCCATGCATTAAAGGTTTCCAACTAGTTTTCGATTGTTCAGACAGCCTGAACTTGCACCTGATGTAGTAACTGAGTATTAAATGGCTTTTATATATATTGCAAATTTGTCGTAGTCCAGAAACTTCTCTCAGCGCACAACTCATCAGTTGTAGGCAACAAATTCCTTATAACTTAACTCAGTACCATTGCTGAGGCCTGAGCTCCCGGCATTGCAAGTGGATTCACATGACTAACACTCGTCACTCACAAGAATTTGAGCTAGGTATTGCAGCCTAGCCTTGTTGATTGGTTTTAATTGTTGGAGTGAATGGGTGGGGGTTGCTCATGGATCAGGAGAATTTGTGAATTCAGTTGGGGTGGTGAATGATCAAGATCTTGGTTACAATTACTAATAGAAAATTCCTCGGAGGTATTCTAGAATATCCAGTGGCTTGAAACCCTACTTGTTGAAACGCCATATTCTAATGTAAACTAGGCCAACTGAGGTTTTCTAAAATACGATACTGCAATCCTTAGTGGTTCTAGTTCATTTTGTTTGAGTCTGTGTTTCTGAGGGACATTTGATTTCGGTTTTCAAAAGAATGTATCATCTAACACACCTCAACTGCAATAAAATACAGAGGGATTTACAATTCAACGTAGTAATACACCTACAACTAATAAGGATTTTGGTGTAGTGAATCAAGTATTGCAGAAGTTCCGGTCATCTTCTTTGTCTCAAAATCCTAAATCCTAAACAGTGAACCCATAATTTGTTGGAAGGAGGGTCTCTGCTTTGAAATTCAATCAATTACATAGAAAACAACTGATATAGGGACACTGAATGGAGGTTGTGAAAAGATGGTGATGTTGCTCGTATTGTCTGATTGCAGGATACTAAAGTCATAGTTGGCGGGGCTGATGTGGCTGGGAGTAAAGGATAATCGCTATTCGCTTCATACACAAGTGAGGAAGGTGAGAAACTCACAAAGTATGCTTGGGTGTGTCACGATGGAGCTACCTATGGGTGTCAGGCAGTTGCAATCAGCTATTTCAAATCTTAATGAAATTTTTTGAAATCAATGTGCTAGGTGTCCCATTCGTACTACACATGTAGTTGATTTGCTTTCCTTACTTTGCAGGAAATAGTTGATGAAGGGCTTGCAATATCTACATCATTCTTGAAGCACTAAGATTCTGAAAGTGGATATGGAGGGGATTGGGCAGGTCGTGTTCAAGTGTTAGAGGAACTACCTACAAAAAGGTGTCCCCATCTCTAATGCTGCTCTTAACCACGAAAAGGTGATAGCTGCATGGTTTGAAAATAAGCAATTCTGGATTTTTCAAACTGTTCATCCAAAGGATGCCAACTTTTATATCAACAGAGGTAGTGAAGAATTAAAACGGGACTAAAGAAATTTCTAAAAACTGCAAAGAAAACCGTCAAGAAAATCCGATCTTGTGTTTCTTGGTCCTGTAGTTGATGCTCCTGCAGAACTGGTCCAAAGTTCTATGTAACCTAGACACTACCACCGAGTTGATTAGTTTAATGAAGCTTTGCACATTGGTGCTGCGAAGTTAATTTATGTGGTGGCTATTTCAGTCTCCTTGAACTTCACATTGTGTGCAGGTTACTTGATGTAGGTTACTCTATGGTCTGTTTTTGGTATGAGGAATACTAACTGTGATATTTTGACACGGTAAACCGCCTCTTACTGAGATTGAGTATGACATTGACTCTTTTCAGTGTAAGGGTCCTTATTGAGCTTGATAGCTTACCGTGTGACTGCAGCATGATTCAGAATTTTTGTGTGCACTGTGTTTGGGGTGTATTGAAATTCTGGAGAACTTAATATTCAGATTGCCAATTGCGGTGTTCGATGTTCAATCTTGAATCCTTCAAATTGAATCTCTACATTTCGAATCTTATCTTTTTCTACCATATCAGAAAAAATATTCAAAGAATAAGTTTTGAGAATAATTTTGCTTTTATTTTTTTACTTACTTAATATCGACTCTTTGTCGACTATGATATCCAAGAATAGCTTGCTGCACAACTATTAATAAAAGTCCAAAACCCCACAGTTATACAACACAAAATATACTAAATTAAAAGTGGGCAGTTTTGCAATATAATTAAAATAAATGAGGCATTCATCCAAGCTGTTCGTGTAATCTCTAGATGGTTTGTTGTACTTTTATGTTAAAACCCTTCTCTTGACCTACGGTCCCTAAACTCTATACTTTTGTGTTACGGTATTGTTTAGTGTTAGGGTGTTGCATGTGAGAGATGTTTTGTTTGTGAGAAATTATACTTCAAAATAGACAAAATGGTGAGGCAATGAACTTTGCAATGTATATATAAAGTGATTGTCAAAGAAAAGAGAAGAAAAGATTTAGAATTATGTGGAGGAAGTTGAACTTCTATAAAATGAATGTGAATTGAACTTCTATGAATTAAGCAATCTCCTAAGACGTATAATGTAAGTTGTGTTATATGTTTTGAACCTTTTTAGAATTATTTATTGGAATTATTTATGACTTTTTCAATTGTGTGTATCTCAAGCATGTGTTAATACATTGACAAATGCAATTGTGCATTGAAGAAAGCAACATGTTCCTCTATGTTAGAGAATGCTTTTAGAATTTAGCATTATGAAATTTCTACCGTAGAGCATCATCAAATTTCCATTTGTAGCATTCAAACATTTTGTTAGCTGTAGTATAGACTATTGTGTTTCAGTCCTTGTTCATTATACAGTGCATGATTTAGATTTGGTCGTAGCTTTCAATGCTGTAGAGATAATAATTATTCATAAAACAATTAATTTCTATAATAGATTTAGTAGGTGATTCCCTAAGGCCCACACATCTTGTTACTAAGTGGATTAGGATTTGCTGAGTTTTAGGGCACGGTATATTTCATCTATGATTAGAATTTTAAGGATTTTCGTAGATTTTGCTCTCCCAGTCTCTAATGAATTTGTTTTCTCTCTGCAGATAGTAAACGAAACTATTTTCGCATTGCAAAACTTCAAGGATACCAGCGAAATTCACCACCTTCAACTGAGTAAGCTACCTTGAAGTCCATTGTGTGATTTTCTGTTTTCTGGTTTAAGTTTGAAATATGGAAGTCCTTGAATGTTGCCGAAGGGTTTGTTTAATAGATGAGGAATAATGTAGGATTTAACCAATCTATTAGGCATCAAGATTTGTTGAATTATCCTATTCCTCTTGATAAGTTAATTTATTTTTCAATTTCTATGTTTTACACCTAATAAAATGATGACATATTTTCTTGTAACTGAAATGGTCATGTGTGAGCTCTCAATTTGTCACTTGGGACTTGTAGAATTATGTTTTTGAAAATTTGCAATTTAAAGTTAAGAAAAGTATACAAAAAGCCATAAAAAGTGTAGAACCAAAATAGGGTTGTGTCATACCCATTATAGTATTTGGTCTAGATTTGTGTTTAGACTTAGAATCCCACCAAACCTGGCCCAAAAATAGGGTAGAAAGAACGAAACGGTTAGATTTGGAGGATTTGAGTCACATAGCCCTAAAAGGGCTAAATCCCACCATGAATGTGGCAATTCATGGCTAAGTCGGTCCGAGGGATTCACAGCAAGGCTACTAGGTCGGGTCCTAGAGTTAGGTTTAGAATTCCCCATCAGATCGACGAATTTCCCAAACCCCGATTGTTAGCATGTAGGAGCCACTAACGTAAGACTGGGCCCGTAGAGGAATCTACAATCCAAGGATGGTGTTCTAGGGTAAATCCCATGCCAGGAATCAAACGACAAAATCGATTCGCCAAGATTCCTCTATCTGTAAAAGATTCCCACATCGTTGCTAATTTAAGGAGGTGGCCAGTTTCATCTCTACTAACCAATCATGCCATGTACGGAAACGCACCTGCACATTTTTCATGCAACTTCCTGAGAGGTCACGTGAAAATTCCCGTCATCTTCTGACTTGCAGAAGAACCTTTTTCGGATGGTCAATCCTTCTAACCTCCAACGGGAATTTCATGGAAATTACCCAAGTTACAATAAAATCTCACTAAAAATTAGACTAGCTTGTTTTATGTTGATAATGCGCTCCGTGAAGTTTCACAACATTCCGACAGCGGCGAGATTCTTTGGAGATTAACCATGTGGCAAGGTCCCCGCCACGTTGACCGGCATCCGGGGACCATATGATGGCAAAATGAAGTCAAACAAGAGTCCTTTCCGACTCTCTTGCACCTACTAGAGACCCTAGGCTATTCACATTTCTCAAAATAGAAGACCCCCAAGATCTAGGATTTTACCACGATTTGGTTTTTAAACTAAGTTAGTCTACGATGGGTTTTTGGCCTTGGTATGGGGGGTAGAGGGGTCTTAGACTAAACACGACAATCTGGAGCCAACGGCACAATCCGTTTGACGATTGGAGTTAATCTCCAAAAGTTAGGATGTTTGTCCAGCGTAGATGGTAGAAGTAGATTTTTAGGGATTAGGATGAAAATCTTTGAGGATGAGGATGAAAATCCAAGTTGATAAGGTTACCTTAGAACTCTAGAAGGAGGGGTGGGCCCTTGGAAACATATTTAAGGTCCCCATTTTTCTCTCTAGAACACCCCTATTATCACTTTGGGTCCGTTGGGTCCAATTTATGTTGGAATTTTGGCACTAGCCAAAAACCTTGAACGGTGTTGTTTTGGAGTGCTTTTGCTCCATTGTTGTTCTATCTCTAGCTTTTAGGAGGTCCTTGAGGGTCCCTCCACTTGCTCTAAGTCTCTTGTGTTCGTGTCACGGTGTCCTCTTCTTTGGTTCACTTGTTTGTTGAGAGTCTTTTGTCATTGTACTAACCCTAGAGCACCCCCCTCCCCGTACCTTGGCAATGCCACTTTGGGGGGCCTTTAGTCTTTGAGTGTTGCCTTATTACTAACTCCCTTGTGATTACTTGAGTTCTATGCGTGTTGTGGGTACTATTTAGAAACTAACCTTGTCCTTCTCTTACCGGCATTGTAGTAGTCCTCCTTGGGGCGGCGAAGCTTTGACCTTACTCCTTGAGTTTAAAGTCCTAGTCTATACTGGTCCCCATTGGGGCGGCGGAGCTTTGACCTCCCTCCTTAAGTCTAAGTCCTAGATTGTGTGTTAAAAACCATAGACGGCGGAGCTTTGAACCCCAAGAGTCATGGAAAGTTCTAAATTTGGTATAAAATCCAAAATGACGGCAGAACTTTGAACCCCGTTACCGGTCAACTCCAAAGTTTAGTTTCCAAAATGCTAGGGAAACAAGCTAAAGTTTAGTATCCAAAAGTAGAGCGTACCAAGTGTTAGGTCCGAGGTATAGTGTTACCTCCGTTTTCAGTTAGAGTCAACGGGCATGTTTTACCCCACAACCCCAAGTTACCCCCTTTGCCAGTTGGTATCCATTTCTTATAATCTTGAGTCTACATTGGTATTGGGGCCAAGGTCTAGTCCTGTTTCCCTTGTTATTCCGTCAAAACCCAGACCCCTGCCGAAACCCAGACCCCAGCTGAATCTAGAGACCCCAATCCGTAACCCAGAGACCCCCGCCAAACTCCAGACCCACTGAACCAGAGACCCCAGCATGTAATCCAGAGACCCCCGCCATCCCAGCGTAACCTAGAGACTCCAGCCCGTAACCCCCGCCGAACTCACCAGACCCTGCTTGGTCGGGGGGTTGGGGGTGCCAACCCAACCGAGTATCAGGGAGGGCCAGGGGAAATTTTGGAGAAGGCCAGGGGAGATTCGGGGAGGGCCAAGGGAGATTTTGGGGAGGACCCAGGGGACATTTCGGAGAGGCCAAGGGAGATTTTGGAGAGAAAAAAAAACATTGGAGAAAGAGGGGAAAAATTGAGAGTCCATAGAGGAAAGTCATTGGGGGGGAGAAAGAAGCAATATCGATCCTCACGAATTGGTCCAACATACACATACACAAAGCCAAGGTGAAGATGGAGCTAGAATAGGGACACAAGTAAATCAAATTAGGAGATAGGATTAGAACTAGGAGAAAGGAAATGTCATAGGAAGAAAAGAGCGGAGGACCACCGTATTTGTACACAAGAAAGTCTCACTCTTACCAACAAAAAAGTCCGCTCTACACACAATGGAGGAG
The DNA here is from genome assembly GCA_951230915.1 of Antitrichia curtipendula. NCBI lineage: Eukaryota > Viridiplantae > Streptophyta > Bryopsida > Hypnales > Leucodontaceae > Antitrichia > Antitrichia curtipendula. The sequence continues at coordinate 9,228,483 of OX579634.1, forward strand.
GATTAGAGGAAAATAGGATGAAATAGGAGAAGAAGTGAGAGAGACGATAAATAGTGACCTAAGCCTAGGATTAGGAAAACTTAGTGAAGGAGATCTTGATAATTCATAGTGACCATTAGAAGGTGGATTAGGATGACACAAAGATAAATTGCGGAAGAGGGTAGGAGGGACATTAAAACCTCCTCGGAGTTGGAGTCTATAGTTGTAAGGCATCCATAAAAGTTTAGGTGGAATAGTGTTAGAGTAGAAGAAGAGAGGGAGAAAGAAAAAGGAGGAAAGGAAAGAAGGAAGTTAGATTGCGAGGGTGTAACACATTCTCAAATTAAACAGGGAGCTTGGGAAAAATCAAACACAACAAAAGAGTACCATGGAGCATGAGGATGTGCACGTAGACGTGGACAAACTTATTTCTGACACCGGCAGTGAAGAGGTGAGTTTCTGAATTAATCCTTGGTGTTTTCCCTAATTAGCGTTGATTTCCTTAATTAGCCCTTTACGCGCGATTAGCAAGCGGTGATTAGTGCAAGTCAAAGTTAAATTGGAAGCGTAATCTAGGAGCCAAATTTTCAAGTTAAATTGTAGACTTAATTCTAAAAGTAAAAACCAAGGTTAAAAGTTAAAAGTTAGAATTAAATTTAGAGGTTAAATTTAGAGTCAATTGAGAAGCAAAAAGTTAGAGTAAAATCAACATTCAAAATAGAAGTAAAAATTAGAGTAGAAGTTAAATTGTAGAGTTAATTCTAGAAGTAAAAACCAGGGTTAAAAGTCAAAAGATAGAGTTAAACTCCGAGGGTAAATTTTGGAGTTAATTTAGGAGTAAAAACGAGAGTAAAGGTCAAAACATAGAGTCAAAATTGGAAGTTAAAAATTAGAGTTAGTACTAAGGAGTAAAAATCTAGAGTTACATTTAGAGGTAGAAAATTAGAGTAAAAATTGAGCTTTAGGATTAGTCTTTGGAAGTAGAATTTCCAAGAGGAGTGTCAAAACACAAAGATAGTCTTAGAGATTCATGGAAGGAATATAAAGGTTTTCCTCCCACGTAGTTAGGGACGTTAGAAATGACGCCAACTACCCAGTCAACCCTAGATATAGGATAGATAGTTAGGGAGTTAGAACTCACTATCACCTCTGATCATTACATTTAGCCTGTGAGTTACCACATGCATTTCTAGTTATTTTCGTTGCCCATCCACAACACTTAGGAAACGTTAGCAAAAAAGATCCATTGCTTGGAAGGCACAGTGGACCGCGCTCACAACACCCCTATATATTAAAAAAGATGGATAAAGGCATAGGACCTGGTTGGTGTTTGCTTTATTACCAAGGGTGGGTAATCTAGCGCCCACATCATGGTCAAGATCAATTATTTTTTTATATATTTTCAATATGTTCCCTCCTTCTTTGTGGGTGCATTGGAAGCCCAATTGGCCCCTTGCTTTTGTAAGTAGGTTGGTTGTGGTGAAGTGTGCCATTCTATGTATTTCCTTCATTCTTTCTTTACTCTTTCTTCTTGTGGATGCACTGGAAGCCCAATTGGCCCCTTGCTTCTGTAAGTGGGTTGGTTGTGGTGAAGTGTGTCATTCCATGTAATTTCTCTTGTATTCAGTATTTTCTTCATTGTTTATTGTTTTGTGGAATTTCTGGTATGAATATCATTAATTTTAATTTGCAAAAGATATATTGAAAAGTATTGGCTACAATTATGAATGAAAATATTTTTGTTATCAGCTAACTTATTCATATTTATTAGAATAACAAGGACTAGGAAAGTGAAACCTATCAAGTTAACGTTTCACAAAGACTATTTGGCATGTCGCAAATGCATTGTATGACCCATTCAATGGGAAGCTTACTTGGAGGGTAAACGCCATGCTAGAGATCAAAGACGTTATAGTTCAAGATTTGGTGTCAATGGCGGCGAAGTTATTTATAGCACAGATGCAATTCAATTTGTAGAAGGAGTTGGTGGGAATTCATGTTGTTGAAGACATTGAAGAAAAATTTATATGTGATGACCAAAAGATTATCGAATCATTCATTGCTAAAGGTTTTTCTATCCCAGCATGTGTGAGCTCCCAATTTGTCACTTGGGACTCGTAGAATTATTTTTTTGGAAATTTGCAATTTAAAGTTAAGAAAAATATACAAAAAGCCATAAAAAGAGTGTAGAACCAAAATAGGGTTGTAACATACCTATTATAGTATTTGGTCTAGATTTGTGTTTAGACTTAGAATCCCACCAAACCGGGACCAAAAATAGGTAGAAAGAACGAAACGGGTGGATTTGTAGGATTCAAGTCACATAGGCCCAAAAGGGCTAAATCCCACCATGAATGTGGCAATTCATGGCTAAGTCGGTCCGAGGGATCCACAACGAGGCCACTAGGTCGGGTCCTAGAGTTAGGTTTAGAAATTCTCCAAACCCTGATTGTTAGCATGCAGAAGCCACTGACGCAAGACCGGGCCGTGGAGGAATCCACAGCCCAAGGATGGTGTCCTAGGGTAAGTCCCATGCCAGGAGTCCAACGACAAAATCAATTCGCCAAGATTCCTCTATCTGCAAAAGATTCCCGCACCATCGATAAACTCAAGGAGATGACCAATTCATCTCCACTGACCAATTGTGCCAGGTACGGAAACGCACCTGCACATCTTTCATGTGACCCCATGAGAGGTCCTGTGGAAAATCCCGTCATCTTCCGACTTGCAAAAGAACCTTTTGCAGGTGGTCAACCTTGATAACCTCCAACGGGAATTTCATGGAAATTATCCAGGTTGCCAGAAAATCTCACTAAAAATTAGACTAGTTTGTTTTATGTTAATAATGCGCTCCGTAAAATTTCGCAACATTCCGATAGCGGCAAGTACCCGAACCGGCGAAATTCCTCAAGAATTAATCACGTGGTGGGATTCCCGCCACGTTGACCGGCATTCCGGGACCATACGATGGCAGAACGAAGTCAACCAAGAGTCTTTTCCGACTCCCTCACACCTACCGAAGACCCTAAGCTATTTACATTTCTCAAAATAGGAGACCCCCAATATCTAGGATTTTACCATGGTTTAGTTTTTTAAACTAAATTAGCCTACGATGGTTTTTTGTCCTCGGTATGGGGGGCCGCCGGGACCTACTCCTAGATAAAAAGGCAAAAAGAGGGGGAGGGGGAGGGAAAAAAGGAAAAAGGAGGGGGAAGAGGGGGAAAAAAAGAAAAAAAAAGAGGAAAAAAAGAAGAAGAATTGATTTGTTAAATCAATTAAAAACAAAACTTTAATGTCTCTCTCTCTCTCTCTCTATATATATATATACCTTAATTCTTCAATGATGAGTTGGTTACTATAGAAATCATCTATTTGGGACTTGTGATATTGTGTAAATTGTTGGTTTCAAAAAATGAAAAAACACTCATTGGAAGACAAACTACTTTAGAAGATCTTTCCTTTTCTACACAAAATTTGAAGGATGAATAGTTGCATTTTTACCCTAGATGAAGAGATTCTTTGTCATTCATTGGCCAGAAAATGTCCTCCGCGTTGTTTATGGATTAAAAAGAGAGTTTGATATTTTGATTCATTATTAATCAAGAGTGTAGAGGCTGTGTTCCCTTTATATTTACGTATATATGTAAAGTAAAAGTTTAATAAAGTAAAACAAAAATACAATGGTAAAGCTTGTTCTAGTTTGTTTTGTATGTAATGTTGAGATATCTATGATTGTGCGCTCACCAATCTTTATCTTTATGCCATTGGAGAGCTTGAATCGACAAGGATTATACTTAAGTTGTATCATTGCTTTTGGACATATGATGGATTTGTAAGCAATTTTTAAGATCATAAATTGAAATAAATTATGAAAAATAGAATATAGGATTTTTTGATGTCATTCTTGGCATTGCCAAAAAGCTCTCAATGAGTAGAAATGCACTAAGATTGTTTTGTACTTTTGGTTTTAAATGTGAAAGTTATGGGTTTTCAACTAAATTTTTTTTCTAGAAATAAAATAAAATAATGGATAAATTATCCTAAAAATTAAAAGAATACATAGATAAATCATGGAAAACACTTAGACAAGTGTACAAAACTACACAAGTTGTTTATAAGTCAAACTTTAAAAAATTACATTTATATTAAATTAAAATATATATAATAACAAAAAAATCTCTTTGTTTTAGAAGAAAAGAAGGTGTTAAATTTAGTTCATGAATCACTTTTGGATTTCTACAAATAATTAAATAAATCTTTAAGACGATTTAAAATTTAAAATTTCTAAAACTATGTTCAATGCACTATATATATTTCAATTTAATGATAAATGTTTTTATTTTACTATTACTACTATTATTATTTGTTAGAATTTTTTAAATTAAAATATAATACGAAATCATTTAGCAATATTGAAGAAAAAAATCAATAATGACAAACTATTTATAAATTCTATATAGTGAATGAAATCATCTAAAATAAAGTGAAAATAAATAAAATCATGTAGTGAAGTAAATAAATTATGAAATGATTGCAATAAAACTTGTCATTTTATTTCTACAAAAGAAAACATGTGTTAAAATAAAAATATACATAAATAAAAATCAATGCTTAAAAAATTTAAAGCATCAATATGACAACTAAATTCTCTAAATCATCATAGTTTTACATGTATGATAAATCTATATATGAAACAAAATACACATAAAATTCTAACATGAGTACATATAATATCTACTACATTTTTTGTTTTCCTCTTTTGTCTTCATCTTTCTTTTTTTGTTTCAACTGAAATTGATCTCGGATAAGGAAATTAGAATTTCCAAGGCATTTTTCTACCTGACAATAATATTTCCATCGTATTGCAAACTTTTCCCAATCAACCGTAATACGATTGTTTGGTTTGATATGTTTCTTTTCATTTTCATGATGCAATAAATATGAAAATAATTGAGTCTCTTTCTGAGAATATAGAGTGCCTTTTGCTGCAACTGGTACAATTGCTGAGCAAATATCTTGAAGACTTGGCAGTTGATTACAAAGTGGAGGCTGATATATAAACTCAGATCTTTGTACTTGTAAAGAATCTGAATCAATCGAAGGTAATGTTATTGGTAAATCTTCCACAATTTCAAGTTCGGCTTGCACCTCGACCTCTTTAGTGATACTTCTCTGAATATCACCTATAACATCAGAATTAGAAGATGGTAGAATTGAAAGTTGAGATTTCAAATACTTATACCGTCTTTTAAGTTGTTCATGTGAACATCCATAAAATCCCAAAATACCCTTGGATGCTAAAGCATTCCATTGGGGCATTATAGAAACTTTCCAGCGAATTGACTTAGACACAATTTGCTCGTCTTTTACCATAGCCAATAATGCTTCATCTGGTGATAATGTAGAGTATCGTGAAGTTGGAGGTAAAACATTTGCCACAGAAGGAATACTAGTAATATCAAGGTTGCATACATTTTCTTCTTCATGAATGACATATGATGCACCAATATCTTGCATAGCTTGCGCTTCTTCACGAAGATATGAAGTTGCCGTATGAAGGGTGTTGATAATACTTGAAGTTCGTACTGTACTTTGAAATGTAGTTTGGAATTGCACCATTGCAACCATATCAAGTAATTGTTGTTTCAAACTTTGCAATGGTTTAGGGCGCAAGTAGGCCTTGAAAGAAAAATCACTTTGTCGAATGGCAGAAATGCATACATCCCAAACTCGAAAGAGTACATTATAATTGAAACCTTGGAGTGGAAAATCTTTCAAATTAGAAAGTGGTTCTTCTGTAAAACAATGCATAGCAATAAAGCGCAAAACTCGCCGCTCTAAAGGATTAAACATAGGCGATAGGCCCATGACTGAATCCCACAGTGCAAGGCTGTCAAAGGCACTAAATCTGTGATTTCCAAGTGTATTAAGAGAACCTGACCTTTTCTTGTGACTTGATGTTGATCCATGAACATGAACATCTGCAGTCCTTTGCCTCTTCAATGGATTGCCAATATTTATTTGAATTGTTCTAGGAATAACATGATCTTCTTCAGTTGATGCAATGTGATGGCTATTCAAATCTAAATTTCCATCACGAACTTGTTGTGCAGCATTAACCACTTGCTCTGCAATTGGATCAAATGTGTGGCTATCCCAAATAGCATAATCAACCAATGATGTAATGCCAACACCAAAATTTGTGTTTTGGTTAGACAAAACATGTAGCAATGTTGGCAAAGTTGGCATTGAGTCATAATAGGAATTGGTGATGCCAAACTGATTATCACAATCATGTAGTGATAATGGCAACGGGTAGAACATGTACACACTCCATCTGTAGAAGACAAATTTGCCCTAGAACGTAGGGCTAAGTCTTGTGTCAAAATAATGTGCATTGTTGATATAGGTAAGTATGCCCATTTGTCATTAAACTGTACTTCTCCACGAAAATTCCATCCACATACTAATGCAATAGTGAGTGCATCACCAAATGAAATCCCACATGACTCCGGAAATGAAGCTTGAAGGTGTTGCCAAAAGTTTTCGTTCCGCAAAGAGCCACGCCTTAATAAACGTCTGAAAAAACGATCCAATATCTCATGTGGAAGCTCTGCGGGAGGATTCAAACACTTCATGAAGTGTTTTTTCTGTGTCTCATGACATCTTATCAATTGCTCCCCAATAATAAGTTTAGATGCTGATAAATGTGATTCAGAATTTTGAAAATGTTCAATAAAAGCTGAAAGTTCTGCATAAATGATAGAACCTTCTTGCATTTGACTTCCATTTCCAATGATGATCTTGGACACATTATTCATGAATAAAGAATGTCGAGATTTGTCAATTGCATTTGAATTATCTCGATATCGAGTAATCAAATGAAAATTATCAAGTAAAATACAACTTTGTGGAAATGCTTCTCGAAACCACTGACAATCATCACAACATTTGTCCAAATACATAACGGGATCAATATTTTGCGATCGCTCAGAGTATCGCAACTTCAATTCTTTCGCAAGGTCTATACGTTCTTCATTAGTTGTAGAATTAGTCCACCGGTGAGCTATAATTTGATGTCGTTCATTCATAACAGCAAATAGTCCATCTATAGGTGCAAATTTTTGACCTGTTGTAGGATCATTCATTTGAATTCTAGCAGGTACATTATGATGATGATCCGCTGCCAAATGTGACCCTATTAAACCACCTTCAAACCGTTGAAAAAACTTTTTTTGTTGACTTGTTATAGCTTCAAATATGGATGTTGCAATTTGCTTTGAGGGACCCGATGTTCCATTGAATCCATTGCAATGTTGGAAAAATATAGGAAAATCTGGAAAAGTCTCTCTTAATGTAGTGTAAGAGTGGCCTCGTACTACCCCATTGTAATAATCAATGTGTCCTTTCCATGCCAAGGACTTTAACATAAAGTAAGATGTTCGAGCTTTTTTCACCATGGCTATAAAATCATTAATTCCTGCATGGCTTGTTGTCAAATCATACATTGATTGAACTAAAGAAGTAGTCCAAGCAGTTGTATGAAATACTTGTACAGGACATTGTAAAAATACCTCATAAGGAATGATGTTATTTTTTAAAACAACATCTTCATCCATGATAGAAAATGTTGCACCACATCCATTTTTGGTTGCACAAATGTAAACTGTGGATATGAAACAACAATCATATTTCAAGTCATGAACATGCCTTGGTGAAGAAAATTCTTTGAATCTCAAATAACCTTGTTGTTGGCAAGTTGGACACTTTTGTGAGCATATAGAAATGCCGAATTGTCGTTCTGGATGCCAAATACTCAAAGGCTTCACACTACAAAAAATGGGGGGTATAAATGACTGCAAAAAATGACAGGAAAATAGTCATTCCGGACATAAATGACTGGAAAACGACTTTGGGTTCTGCAGTCATTGTGGACAAGTCATTCTTTAAATGACTGCTGGTGTATTATCACCATCCACTTCGTACTTGGATGAATATTAGATGAGGGGGTCTTCACAGAACATGGAAAGAAGAGAAAATTTCATGGAAAGGTAGAACAGCTTCAAAAATCCTTTTAATTTTTGCTGACATGGCCGTCCACGTCACAGATTCCGGAGTCATTTGGCAGTTGAGATTCAGTCCAAGAATAGCTGACGTGGACGGCCATGTCAGCAAAATTCAAAGTCATTTTGTAGTCGTCATTCAGTTCGGGTGGAGTTCCCAAGGAAAAACACGTGGCAGGTCCGTCCAATACATGCGACGCAGTCATTGTTGGGTCAGACATGGTGACTGAATTCAGTCATTTCTTAGTTATTTATAAGTTACAGTGCAGTTGGCAAGTGCTGATGTCAGACCCAATTTTGAAGCCACATGTCATTTTGAAGTTCTATCCAATTTATTGTCTAGTTACACCAAAGTTGACAAGTATAACTTCTACAGTGAGCAGTGGCCATGGACTCTCCAGACAGAGGGGTCCGTGTTGCGTAATAGTTATGAGTTACACGAATATAGGCCGACAATCCAGATCTATCATTACGGCGTATCTAAGACATGACTACAAATTCAATCACCATGTAAGGACGTGCCGCGAGCACCAGTTGTACATCCACTGAGGAAGGAGCACTTATGATTTCACATGAGATTACCAACCTACATGAAGTACACTCTCTTGCAGCACAACTATACACTCTTCGATTGCACTAACATGCTCCTCAATGTCATCCAACCTAATTCCTTCTAGGCCATGGCAAAATGGATTCCCAACTTCACACAATTAGAGAACAGACAACGAAAAATGAAAGTGGCTCCTGAGATAGGATAAGCCATCACTGCAGCTCAGCATGAATATTTACAATACTATTGTTTCCATGGAGTTGTCCCCCAATGCCATAAGTCCATTGGGCAAAGTACTTGAACCATCTCTCGGTGGCCACCTCAAACCTTAACTTTCAGGTACTTCTGATCCCATATTGTGCTAGTCCCCTCCACATCTTTCAGCTGCGTTTGCTCATCCGCTTCATGGGGGAACATCAGCGCCACCCCTGGCTGCAAAACCTCCTTGATGTCTATCTTAAACCAAGTCTCCGAAATCTCTTGGAAATGGAACTTCTGTTTGCCTGGGATACCGCTAATCCTCCCCACCGCCACTTCCTGCCTTCTTGACCGCGGGTTGAAGAGAAGAACTTCGTCTCCGAGCCGATACTGCAGGTAAGGGCTAACATTACCTTCAATTCTTAAAACCAAAATGTCCTAAACGTATTCAACAGAAAATAGGCATCCTACCCACTTTTCCATCACCTGCATATGACTAACTTGTGACAAGCCTTTCACTAGTGAATGACTTCAATGCACTTCGCCACTAATTCTTCACTTCCCCGCGACTATGTCTACAGTTGTGCCCCAATTCATGTACAAAACTATGGCTGCACTAAATTGTTAGCACACAAGCACTACAAGGACCTCATACATTACATCGTACTTGACAAACTTTCACGTGCAGATCCAACAACGCTATGGAAGGCTGACGTCAATAGAGAAGCCCCTTCCCATAATAAACTTCAGAATGCTCTCAATGGTTTATTCGTTGAGAATGACTAGTAACTTCTAGCAAAAGCTGGCTGTCGATTGAACAGGTCCTCGTTGTGGAATATATTCATTTCAGTCCCTACATTACTAGAATGGAAACGTCCAATGCATAAGCCCACCCTTGCAAGCTATGACGACGACTTCAGACGCACCAATTTCAAATGCAGACTCCAAGATGAACCTGACTTCTTAACGACTACACCACAACATGTAAATCATTGAATGCAACTGTGCTACACCAGTCTTTCTCTGTGTGATCACTTAACCATCACTAGACAATGACTTCCTATTGCACGTAAGGCGAAACTGTCACAACATTCTCAACTGAACGCACCTTCTTCGTGGAGGGTGCAACACCTTTTTTTTCCAACGCTGACGCTGCGGTTGCCCTCGTCTCCCGCGTCTGGAGCTTGACCTACACACATGGGTCAATTATTAGATATAAAGATGAAAGGAAGGTGAGGGGACGCTAGGGCGTGTGCAATCCCATGCTATGCGTGTCCCCTCACCTTCAACAATGTCCAGAAACTCATATGCATGTCCGCTTCGGCGTCTTTGCAGCATTTGTGACATGGATTTGTTGACAATATTGGGGAATTTGGATCGAAAGGTAGGAACATTGGAGCATTCGAGTAAAGCCTCCAACAACGGCCACATGTACCGTTTCAGGTACTCCTTGTCATCTGCCAAGGCGCACATCCACTTCACATAGAAAGGCGTGCTGAGGATGACGTTAGCGTCCGGGTTGCACTCAACCCTACTCTGCTTACTATCTACAATCACTGTATTAGTTGCACAGAAATGAGGCCAAGTTGCAAAAACTAACTCTAACTGTTTACTCCAATCAGTTGGGCTGCCATCTGCAACATGGTCTCACACACCATGTTTGCCTGACCACGCAAATAGTGGGGCGTGCGTGACACCCTTTACCCCCCCCAGCATTCCCCCTTTGTGGAAGGAGCGCGGGGCCCCTGCCTATCCTTTGTGGAAGGATTGCCTTTCTCCGTCGCTGTTGGGACTTTCTTCTTCTGCTTGTGGCAAGTCTTGTGATTCGCGGTTCTTCAACGCTGATTGATCGATGGAGGGGCTACCTTCATCACGTGGCTTCGACTTTCCTATGAAGCTCTAGAACATTGAACGCAAATCGTCAATTGCCGCGGCTTGGGTAGCGGAGTTGGCCAGGAAATGTCCCATCTTGTGGTCCACATCCGTCTTCTACGATTGCATCAATTCCCAGTGAGGACCGTCACCTGCTCCCGCCTTCTAATCACAAACAAACATGGAACAAAATCACCTCAATCGATTTGAAGTTCAGAAACGAGTCCCGAAAGTTCACTCCTACGCACTCCTACAATTCTTGTATGACTAACAAGCCATTGGCTACATACTGGAGTCATACATGAGGATAAAGCGGATGTCCTCCACAAATGCATATGTCTAACATGAAGATGCCATACGTTCAAACTTACCCAATGCATTTTCACGGCTGTCTAATCCCTAGAAACCACTACAATACAGCATGGACCGGAGTTTGTCACGAGACATGCAATGTTGGCCTCAAGGAAAAATACATTCATGCAGTCGGGTCACAAAACGCGACAATACCACATGCACGTCTGTGAAGAAAGTGTGGAATTCTGGGCTTGCCACAGTACAAATAGTCATGCTGCAAGGCACATGCATGTTCTACCAAAGTGTGAAAGAAAAGACACTACCATTGGACCAAAGAGTAACTGAAGTTTGACTGAATCGCAACTACAGTTCTACTGAAGCGCAACTGAAACTCGACTACACAGTGACTGAATCTCAACTGCAGCACAATTGTGTTTCGACTGGAAGCAGCTGAAATGGCACTTCAGTACGACTAGAATTTGGTGGAGCGGGAGTGTAATTACAACACAGCAGGAGTGTGCAGTGGCCCAGCTCTTGTGACTAAGAACACGGCGACAGTTCCAGTAATTCAAAGACAGTCCCTATCAGTGCACCAAATGACCAAATGACCAAAGATGCATTTCCTGGCGTAGAACCGCCCTTATTGACCTCCCTTCCGGTATCATAGTCAAAATGCAATGCCTGTAGACGTCATAGGCACACTACAGAAATACAAAATACAAGCCTGAACCCATCTAATGAAACCAACAAAATTAAGTACTAACAAGGCTCGCATATTGCTTCTGCCCCTATTCTAAATACGTTTAACAGAACTGGACAGCTACGGACAAAAGGAACCGGCTTCTCAAGGGAACTTACATTTCCTGACAGCTCATGACTCGCACTTGCATGCCTGGCCTCCGCAAGGCTCGTAATTCCTGCACTTGTTTCCCCTACCTCCCTCTGTTACAGTTTAGCATGCAAACATCAGGTACACAAAGGAACTTGCTCATTATACCAAACATGTGGCTTCTTACTCTGTACAATCAGCCAAAAACAAACTAATATGGGCAAAACCGAAGACTGTGGAAATGAGGACTTACCGACCCAGCTTCCTTCCCTGCCTTCCCTCTACGGCCTACTAGAGCATAATTCTTCACGTTCTTACGTGCCTTGGCCATGCTCTGTGCCTTCACTTTCTGCGCATCAGTATTCCAGTAGTCTTTCAGACAATCCCACTCTGGTTTGTCAACGTGAAGAGGAGGAGTGTCAGTGCCTTTCAAATAACGGGACTTCAAACGACATCTATCGGACTTCAAAAATCTCGTCACTGCCGTTCAAAAACCAACCATGCTCAACGGATTCCCGAGGTACTCGAATTCGTTGTCCAAGGAAGCTCTCAATTTTACAAGCGTATGCTGTGGGTGCTTCTTCCACGAGACCACACTCATGTCAAGGCATTTGGGAACCAAATCTCGGAGCGCTTCGTTCCAGGCATTCTTTCCTTCGCAACTAGCGTCCACCTCCCCGCCCTCCATCACATACACACGGTTCGGCTTCACTCCTGATGTGGCTCGTTGGCGACTAGCTAGATCATACTCGTTCTTTCTCTTTCGCCTTGAGAATCTCTCCTCAGTGTCTGGACAACCTAAAGCACCGGATGCGGAAGTACTTGATATCCCAAATGGGACGGAAGCATGCACCGGCCACGCATTTGATAACGGTGGTGCAGGGCACGTGGAACACGGCATTGGTGCTTGAAATTGACTGGGAATGTAGTGGCCTAGGATCCAATGGTATGAGTGTTGCCCGTATGCAGCAGCTTCTGGAGGAGGATGCACCGACGTTGGTGCTGCAACCTTTGATGGAAATGCCTCCGCTGCACTTGTCTTCTTACGCTTGGTCCGCCGCTCTACTAGTCTTTCTTCATTTTCCAGGGACATGTCCCCATCAGAAGAATCAAACAGACGAAGCTCCAAATCTGCACACCCAACATTGCAACTGCACAGGGATTGAGCTGGTAGATGTCTGTTTTCTGTAATTGAGGCACGTTGTGCTTGGGATCACACACTGAAATGTAACTATGAATGGGAATTCATGTCCACAGCGTGGAACCCTATACCCTAATCTGAAGGTGAAGGGAGCGTCATGCTAATTTACCTGCGGGAGGTGCCCCCGACGTGGATTGCCGCGCAACATGAGAACAAGCAATTGCGAGATTCATCATACCTGTGGCGATGGCCTCGTCACTGGACTTGGTCGCCTCCGACGACGAATCGCGTGCGCTTGACATGTCACGCTTCTCTCCTTGTTTGTCTTGGCAGTCTTTTTCGCCTCGCCTCTGCCTTGCAATGTGTCCTCGAAGGCCCCGCCGTCGGGAACTCCGACGCAGCGGACCGGAGACCTTCTTTGCGGGATCGGAGGACTTTGACTGCTTCTCCTCTGCTATTTTCTTGTCTCTGCGCCGCCACAGCACACGCAAGACCTCAATCAAAGCCCTGAGAAAAGATGAAGAAGGCGGACCGCGTGCAACTTTGGTACAAAAGCCTTGACAGAAAGTGAAATGGCAATGGCGGACCCCAAGCACAGAGAAAGCCGAAACCTAGGGTTTGCCACATAGAGAGTGGTGGTCTTGCACAGGCATCTAACGTGGCGTGTGGTGATTACAACAAGTTCATGATCCGCCACTTGAACGCCACTAATATTTGACTTCTGTGTGACTAACTACTGACTTGAAAGAAGTCGCTCTACAGATTTCAGTCATTCACTATGACTTCTTTGTAACTAAAGAATGTCTCCAGAAAGCAGAGGCAACATGGGATATGGATGTTTGTGCACTAAAACCCTAGGCAAGCGCCGCCTCTGCGCCTTGGGATAAGCGCCTTTCTTAATTCATTTTCATAACGGTCAAGCCCTGCAGGGAGACAACGGGAAAACTGTATGCCATGGTTTGAGGACCATAGTACACCGATAGAATTGTTGCACCTCCTCCACACATAATTTCTCAAGTTTTAGCTGCATGCATGAGTTTTTGAAAGCAGTGGCAAGGCATGAGAATTGCAGCCGAACACGTCAAGAAGTACAGGAATCCGGAACTCACAGGAGTGACCGCGCCGCCAAAGCTGGCTCTAGTCGCTTTTGCACCTCCGCCACGTTCCGGTCCTTGGCAAGCTCATACACAGATTTCTGAGGCGGTGGACTCTCCATCGCTTCCTCCATTCTGCTCTCATAAGCCCCTCCTGTCCTTACAATCTTTTGTATGTGGAGGTCCAGAGCAGAGCGCTACTACTTACCGAGGATAGTGTCCGTCGTTCAAGGAAACTAAGCTGCGTGCAATGGCGTGAACTTCAGAAACTTGAGTCCTTGCAGCGCCGATGAAGTGTTCCAGTCCGCCGCCCTCTGCAAACCAGTGGAGCAAGTCTGTGACATGAAGAACTTGGCCAGGGAAACTCCCTTGTTGGCATGATGGCGGCGGGAGCGGATGTTGGCGGCTCATAATGAAGTGCTGTAGATTGCAATTATTGCTGCAAATCCGCCGGAGTAGACAACGTGTGCTAGGCCCAATCTTCTCTTGAATTTTTAGTCGAGTTCAAGTATCTTACCCCAAATGATTGCCATCTCTAGAATTAATGAGCGTTCACGTACCTCACTGAACCCAAGCACATCAATCACAGCGCTAAAGTCCTCATGCATTGCAGTTTTCGCGACTGTTGTGAAATTTTGCAGCTGTCCTTGCCCTCTGCCATACAGATCTCTGTAGTTGTAGTCATTCCCCAGTCGGAATTCTTTGGAAATGACAGTTTTCCCTCAAAAAGAGTCATTTACTAGTCACTACAACTATGAAATGACTTCTTTGTAACTCTCGTGAGTGACCTAGAAGTCCGTCATCTATATCGGACTAGTGAATGCGGTTCCAAAAAGCTCGCCTTCAGTCTTTGCTATGTGAGAACTGAAAAGGTGAAACTAATGAATAATTCCTTGCGGAAAAGTATGGTTTGCATAGGACCTGTGTATTTCTGCGTACTGCATTGAACTTTAAAGGGAATTGAAGACGTCACAGCTTTGAGGCCCACCATTCCATTTTTTTGGTGGGCTCACATCTCTGAGGAAATGTGCAGCAGTCATACCTGGGCCTAAAACGCTTATAGAACACCAATGTTAAGTCCTATTTGTTTTGGAAAGGCTCGTCCATTATACACAATCACGCTTTCTTGTGCGTGGATTCAAATTCATGGTTACAGGTTTGTCAGCATTTAGGTTTGTCACTGAATTTTGTAGAAGAACATCCATGTGAAAGTGCATGTTCACCACAAACCCAGAAGCTCCATTGTTGTGGGCTTTGAGGAGCAGGGCGATGTGGAAGATGAATTATATATATAGTTATATAGTTATATACTGAAACGCTTTGAGCAGAAAATGCATATGGAAACAATTTGCAATGTACGTAATGTCATTCCTTTTGGGGGGGCGCTTTGAGAACGAAGCGCATGTGCAATAGTGCAGCCCATGCATAAGGGAGTTCATGGCATTCCCTTTTTTTTTTTCGCGCTTTGATGTCAAAGCGCGTGTGCAACAATGTACAAGGTAATTCATTGCATTTCCTTTTTTTTTGCGCTTTGACCTCAAAGCGCGTGTGCCTTCCATGTACAAGGTAATTCATTGCATTTCCTTTTTTTTTTTGCGCTTTGACCTCAAAGTGCGTGTGCCTTCCATGTACAAGGTAATTCATTGCATTTCCTTTTTTTTTTTTGCGCTTTGACCTCAAAGCGCGTGTGCACACCATCTGCAAGGTAGTTCATGGCATTCCCTTCTTGGTTTAACACTTTGTCAGGGTATTGGAATTGCAGTTGTACACTATATACAAGTAGTGCGGCCTCCTTGCTTTGGAACACTTCTTGTACTGTTTTTCTCTTGGACTGCTGTTCAATGTGTCCCTCTTCTCCTTCCTGATTTGCTGTGAAAGCGCAGGAATGCAATGTAGTTGTTAGATTCATATTCAGGGAGCATCCAGAATGCACACTTGTGCAATATGTCATCGTTGTCTTCTACGTAAGACCACCCCAAGTAGTTTGCGACAGAGAAGTTGTGAAGAATGACTGGAAGTTCAAAATGACTGAAAAATGACTATTTCTAAGTAATGAGAAGTTGCAAAAAATGACTACGTCCGTCATTCCAACGAACTCTTTTATCCTTACGAAGTGCCAAACGTCGCTGAGATTTGAGAATTCAGTTGCAGGATTTTGGCTTATAAAGTAAGCGTAAGTGTATAGGATTCTTTAATTTCATTACATTTTTGTTGTGCCATCTAGGTTTTCTTCCAAGAACATGTTCATGCGGCGTTTGGTTTTTCTTGGGTGCACATGAGAACTACTTTCTACAAAACAGACTTTGGTGAGGAGAGAAGTGAACAGATGTCATTGCAGAGCAGGTCTGATTTCATGTGTTCATCTACGTAAACAAGGTTGAATTCATAAATGTTTAGTGTTTTGGAAAGTGAGGCCACTTTATACATTTCCCCACTGTTTGCCATCTGAAGTTGGAGTTTCCTGACATTGACCTCCATGGCCGTGGCATGTGTAGGTCTTGCGGAAGCAAATCCAATGCATTCGCAAATCAGGTACAAGTAGTTAGAGGAGGAGTCCTACAAGGTGCCGTTGATTTTTTGTATGTGAAGGACAAATACTGAAGTACTTCTCTTCTGAATCTGTGGAGATTGACATTAAATTTGGCAATCATGCGCGTGCCTTGTGTCCATTGTGTGTACGATGAGGTGTAGGATGAGTTTGCCAGCCACATGCCCACATTCCAGTCATTGATGTGTTGAGCCCTTGGACATTGCAGTGACTCGCTTTCACAGAAGTCATTGTAAAGTCAAGAGACAGTGACAGGAGACGTTTATCAGTTGCGGACTGCTTTCAATCAGTGACATTATAGCAGGGACTACGTCACGGGACCACAAAATTTCTAAGATAGCGGATTCCTACGCCGAAAGAAGTCTGTTCTTACAAAGACATGATACCAACTAGACTCCCTCTCTCTGACAATCAAAGGCAGCGTCTTTGAGATGATCGCCTGTGGATTAGAGAGTTGCAAAGGGCCACACAATTAAATGTTCAAAAATTGCATTGCCCTTGCAACCACTGTCGGGGGCGAAAGAAGCTGTTCTTACGGAATGTGAAGGAGTACCTCATCCGCCACGGGAGGCACCAAGACTGCAGGATGTGGAGAGGTCCGAGTGAAAAAGACTCCTCCGACGAAGAGTGGGAGCAGCAATTTTGGGGGCCAAATGCAGAGGAACCACAGGAAGTGGATGCCACAGTGGATACTCGTGGAATGGTTGACCAAGCGCTACGCCCAAATGAATTTTCTACATATTCAGGTGAGAGGCTTGGCAAGGAAGTGTGAGATGCTTTTGCTACAGCAGATAGTATCCATGAACAGTTCATGGAAGTGGGCGATGCTGACAGTGCACAGGAGTTTGAATGTCGAGATGAGCAGCATCCCACCGACATGGGCACACGCGAAAGCAATGGAGATCCCAATTTTGATGCGAGGGTGTTGGAGGAGTCCTTGGAGCATTTGTACAATGGGGCTCGTTCAAGCAAACTTGCTGCTACGGTATTATTGATGAACTTGTGCACCGTGCACGGTGTTAGCAACCAATGTGCAAACAAACTATTCAGCATATTGCATTTCCATCTGTTGCCCGAGAACAACACTTTGCCAAGAACCCACCATGCGGCAAAGTCCCTTACCGCAAAGTTGGGTTTGACGTATAACACCATCCATGCATGTGAGCACGGGTGTGTGCTTTTTCGTGGACCCCATGCAGATGCCCTACACTGTCCTAAGTGTGGTGGTCGTAGATACAGAGATGAAGAGAGGCGTTGCTTTCCGATGAAGGTGCTTCGCCATTACCCCATCATTCCACGGCTGTAGCGGATGTTCATGAGTCCAAGTATCTCAAAGTTGATGGTGTAGCATGCAGAGAACCGGAGCAACAAAGAGGGAGGCGATGGACTTGTGAGACATCCGTGCGACTCCAAAGCATGGCAACATTTTGAGGACAATGTGGATCCTTCATTTGCAAGTGATCCACGAAATGCTCACTTTGCCTTGGCAGCAGATGGAGTAAATCCTTTCAAGCAGAATCGGTCCTCTTGGTCAACGTGGCCCGTTGTATTGTTGAATTACAACTTACCCCCATGGTTGAGTACAAAGAAGTTTTTCATTATGTTGGCTCTCTTGATTCCCGGGAGGGAATCCGTCACAAGCGATGTATTTGACGTGTATTTAGAGCCTCTTGTGGAGGAGTTGTTGGAGCTGTGGGATGGGGTTCCAGCATATGATGTATCTTCTTTTCAGTTGCGGGCCATGTTGTTGTGGACTATCCACAACTTTCCCGGCTACGGCACCGTAGGAGGTTTTTCCCATCAAGGGTATGCAGCATGTCTATAGTATGGCGAGGATTTAGGGGCTGAGCATTCTACAGAGTTGGGTAAGCAAACTTATGGAGGGACTCGTCGTTGGCTCCTTGATGATCATCCCTTCCAGTCCCCAGAAATGAAAGACCATTTCAACGGCTTCATGGAAAACCGCCCCAGACCACGCGAAGTGTCAGTAGAGGAGCAAATACGGCATGCACTGCAGTGCGAGGCGTGGAAAGCAGCTGGAAATAGAGACGGTGCTGTAGGTGACCCCTCCAAAATCTATGGCTTGAAACGCCTAAGTAGTCTTTATCGCTTACTGTATTGGAAGGTGAGTGTCGTCTTCCCTGCATATAGTCGTGTAAAATGACTTTCTTAAGACTTGGCGGTGACCTCCAGTCACCTTGAAGTCATTGTGAAGTAATAATGTAGACAAAGATGACAAAAGTCATAAAAAATGACTTTTAAGTGACTATTATATGACACGTTGAAGAGAAGTGATTTACTAATGTCACTTCTCATTTTCTTTATTGACAGTATCTTCTCATTCGTTATACGCTGGACGTCATGCACTGCGAACTTAACCTGGCTAAGAACTTCATGAAAACTATAACAGGCAAGAAGGACACAGTAAAAGTCAGAAGAGACTTGCAAAGGCGGAACATTAGGCAACATTTGTGGCTAACTCCACATCCACGGAAGCCAGGGAAGATGGTCAAGCCTTGCGCATCCTATGTGTTGACGGATGAAGAGTTTGAGAAGTTTGCCAAGTGCATTGAGTCCCTTAAAACGCCTAGTGGATATTCCTCGGACCTTGGCAAGTCCATTCGCAAGAAAAACTTTGGGGGACTGAAATCCCATGATTACCATGTTCTAATGCAGCAGGTGATGCTTCTAGCCCTCCGTGGGCTGATGCAACCTGGACCTCGTATGGCTGTGATGAGAATGTGCAAGGTATTTCGTCGCCTATGCACAAAGGTGTACAATCCGGCAGACTTTCCTTCACTTGAAGCAGATGTGGCAGAAAGCATGGCCTTGATGGAGATTGAATTTCCATCTTTTTTTGACGTAATGACGCATCTTCCCTACCATCTTGCAAAGGAACTTGACTTGTGTGGACCGGTTAGCGCAAGGTGGATGTATCCGGTGGAACGCTACATGAAAGTGTTGAAAAATTATGTTCGAAACATGGCGCGACCGGAGGCTTGTATGGCAGAGGGATACTTGAGAGATGAGTGCATTGGATTCATTACAGAGTACCTCCATGGATTTGAGGCCACTCAAAGACGGGTCTGGGATGAAGATGAAGAGTACGGTGATGCCGAGGAGGTTTTGCAAGGGGCGGGGCGGTCATATGTTATGAGTGTTGAGCTCAGAGACGTAGCCCACCAATATGTGCTTTCCAATTCATCCACTATGCAGGACCTATATACGTAAGTTCACTGCCAAAATTTCGTGCGTGTGAACCTTGACCTGCAAAATTTGGCGGTAGTGAGAACGCCTCACTCTCTAACCTGCACATCAATAGTGATTGCTTTCTAGTAGAGCAGAAGTTGTCATGAAGTTATTTTTGAGTCATGTCGATGGCGACTGATTGAAGAATGACTCAGAGGTTACGAGGTGAAGTGACCAAGCAGTCACGCAGTTCAGTTTTTTTCAGAAGGTTTTGAGGGCTTTGACTGTGGTAACGGTATGATGTCCAGAATTTACCTCGCGTGCTTCTCATCTGAGTATGTCAGTTGCGTTTGTAGCAAGTGGAAGGCGGAATCGGAAGCCAATTCGAGTACTCCTGCATTAGTAGATTGGATTCAGAGAACTGTGGCAAACTCGGAGTTGGATTTGACGAACCCGGGGCACATGGACCTGTTTTTGTTAAGCAAGAAGCCGGCACAAAGAGCCACTCGCTATGCACACATGACTGCTTTTGGTAATCACTTCCGAGTGGAAGACGAGAGTAGTAGGCACTTGGTGAGCTACAATAGTGGTGTGGCTTCCGTTTTCCAGGAGCCAACGGATGGAGCTGAAGAATTGTCAGTGAACTATGTGAGAGTCTTGAAGGACGTGTTGGAGCTAGACTACGGTGCTGTCAATACAAGAATCATTCTATTGTGTTGCGAGTGGGCAAAAAGGCAAGATAATCGAGGTAATGCAACATATATTCGGGATGAGTCCGGGTTCCTTGTGGTGAACTTCCGGCACACATTGCCGCGCTTGGCAGAGCCATTCATTTTTCCAAGCCAAGCAACCCAAGTATTCTTCTCGGATGTCACCGAGAGACCTGGTTGGAAAGTGGTGTTACACAAAGAAGCTAGAGCAAGACGAGAAGTTGTTGACCCAATGGATGCGTTTATTAGCACTACACTAGAGAGCATAGGCCTAAGAGCTCCTCAGAGGTTGCCAATTCGAGCGCAGACGGCAAATGTAGTCGGAGCCATAGAATTGTCAGAGGAAGAGAACTTACTAGCTCGGGAGGGCTACTGACATGTAATATTGCAATTGCTTAGCACATGCACCCGCGAAGTGTGCTGGCACTTTGAATAAGAAGATTTGACGCATTTGTGGCAAGTCAGGCTGTATGTAAATAGGAATTAGGTGGATGCAGACTCAGCTAAACCTTCAAATTATGTTGCATTTGTGGATTGTTGAAATCAGGATCCTCCACCCCCGGTCTAACGCAGTCATTGCACGGTTTCATTGAAGTCACCACGTAGTCTCATGCACTCAGTGTACAGTGCCATTGCAGTCACCACGTAGTCACTTTGTTTATATGTACGAAACAACAGCATTGAACACACTTCACACGTCAGCTCTTCCCTTCACATGCACAAATACTTTACACTTGAAGTCGGTGACATCTTGCAGATGTAGAGAACTATATCCCAAAAGGAAGCATAGGTGGTCCAATACTCCTATGTACTTGGATTTTTCGGGGGGGTTTCACTCATGGGTGGTATTACTGGTATGTAGCCCAATTCCTGAAGCTTCATACCAATATGCCTACGAATTAAATATTGAACGTGGTCTCATTGTCTCAGAAGTTCTATGCGAGTGATGGTGGAGTCAATTCATGGTGGCCCCGTAGTGAAACCAGTCGCAAAATCACCTTGGTTTGTGACTCGTCTATGACTATGTCGTAGAGCGCACTCACAGCCCAGTAGCGTTGGAATGTCTGTCCTGCCCGTCAGTTGCCTGCCCTGCCCGTTTTTTTCCCTCACTTTCAAATTCCGGCGTCTTCATGGCTTCTTAGTGATTTCCTAGTTGCAAACTAGTCACATGAAGTCGCATTTCATGACTGGAACGTAATCATTCATGACTGGGGAGTCCACGTTGGATTTTGCACCTCCCCCTATACTACTGTGGACGATAAGGTGAACAGAAAAGTGTAGACGCACCTCGCCATCCGTCATGTCTTCATCCAACAGTCGCACTAGTAACTGTGAAACAACTGAAACTCTCGAAATCCCACTGGGCTGGTGTAATTACAAAGGTCACAGTCATTTTGTAGTGAAACCGGACAAACAGTCATTCTTCCCTAGTCATTTATACCCCCAATTTTTTGTAGTGTCAATAAATAATCATTTAAGCTTGGTCGCATACTCCACTTTGGTGTTGGTGGA
The DNA here is from genome assembly GCA_951230915.1 of Antitrichia curtipendula. NCBI lineage: Eukaryota > Viridiplantae > Streptophyta > Bryopsida > Hypnales > Leucodontaceae > Antitrichia > Antitrichia curtipendula. Next base: position 9,250,462 of record OX579634.1, read on the forward strand.
TAAGTCCACAAAGGAATGTCTTTATAATCATTTTGTTTCAATTGATTCAAAATAGTCTTGATCCATGTTGATTGGGACACATTCAATGTACCAGAAGTTTTGTCACATCCACCACATTTTATAGAAGTAGGACATTCAAGTGAAGAAGAATATTGTGGAGGCAATATTGGAGGTACAGAATGCACCTCTGAAGGAATAACAAGCTCTTCACGAAGTCTCTGAGACTTGAGGACCGTCTCCAAAATTTTTGAGATTCCATACATCTTGAAATCTACAATACATAAGAATTTGGTTTCAAATGAGAGCAATGATCATTGACTACTTATCAATAATTGAAATATAAAAATTTATTGAATTCTCAATATTGATCTTTATAATCAAATGTATCAACAACCAAATGACATTGAAAAATAGTATTGCTATATATTACCTTGTTCAAAACTCCAAGTATGTGAATTCTTCAAAAAAATATAGAATGATAAATGAATTTATTGTAGTTGCAATAATATTGGGCCTTCAAAGTAATTGATGTAATTGTAATATGCTAACCTGAAGGCAAATGGTTCTACAAAAACACCACAAACATAGGGATTATACATTTGGTTTTGTAAAATAAAGATGTTACTAAGTTGATGAATTAATGAAGATAAGAAGAAAGAGTAGCCACAACTACCTAAGGCTTTTCTATAGTTCATATTTGGTCTTTAGTAATTTTCACTAGACATGCTCCTCCAAAATTCAAAAATTATAAATGACTTGGGTTAGATGCCAATTTATTTTGTTTTACAAAGAAAATTTAACCTCTCCAAATTGATTTTTAGTGTTTAAATGGGCAATGTATGGACCTCCTAGCTTTGCACAAATGACAAATCCATCCAAAGAGTGGATGACCTAGGATTGAAAGGAATAGAAAAACAAGGCTAGATGCATGGAAGACCAACAACACATTCCCAATGCCTTTATAAAATTCAAAAACACACTGAGTAAATTAAATCCATCTTATGCTTTTTTTTTAAGTAGACACTCTTTGTAGTAAGAGAATTTTTTTTCAAGCTTTTGATTCCTTTATTCCAAAATATGAAACCTTCACCTATTTAAGAGATGAGATGAAATGCATGTGAATCACAAGGTTGAGTCTAAATACCTTTTTCAAAGTAGACACTCTTCTTAACCAAGAGAATTGTATGTTTCCTCACATTTGATTCTTTGCTCCCAATATACCAAACCTTTGCCTGTTTCTATTTTTGGCATGCAATGAAACGAGGATCATATCACGAGGTTTTATTAGTCCACAAATAGATGGTACACCAAAAATATCTGACATTGGGAAGGACAACTTATATACCTAACAAAAAGAGAGTGGAAGGCAAGTTTTTTGCGGAAAAAGTCTCAACTCAACATCTTAAACATCACCTGGCATAAGAAAATTAAAAGAAATCATTTTCATATCATACCTTGAGATGAAGATTCTTTGGCAATGCCTCAGCAGCAAGGACGGATTTTCAAGCACCAAAGAGCAACACCCTTAAGGTAGGTACACCCAAATGTGCCACTGACCTTAAACCGCCATGTTTACTCTGTGTACATCTTCAAAATCAATTCTGTACCTATGTAAAAGAAATCATTTTAGAACCAAAATTTGTTCATTAATAACTTTTGCATATAGTATCCAAATGCCATGTTCTCTGGTGCGTTGGAACCTCCTTTCACTTGCCAACAAGAACATATGAAAATCTGACCAGTATGATAATGGTAACTAGGCTAAAAAACATAAATTGTCGGTTCTGTGTGTACCCAGCTAATAATCTTCAAAACCCAAATCTTCTCAAAAGTCAACTTGCTGGCGGCTATAGCTGGAACACCTTGGCAGCCTGATTTTGCACACCTAGAGGTCGTGGTTTCAAGGCCTTCCAATATATAGCTAAAATGCAGCCAGTACAATTGGATTGTCACTACAAATATTTATAAAAAAATGAAATTTTGAGCTGTTTTGATCATCTCTTATCTTCTTCTCAAATAGATTTTGTAATGTCAAATCCATCAATCTGATGTTGTACTTGAAACATTTGCTTCAACACACTTCCCTCTCCAGATAAACTGCTTGATAATAATATTCAAATTGAGAATTCCAAATAGTTACTACACTTCCACAGAAAAAGATCCTACTGCAGTAATGACTTACCAATGTAATTGAAGGTCCCACAGATATCGTCAGATAGCAAATATTCGTCGCAAAGTTCAGATCAAAGCTTGAAACTTCTTTGGATGATTCAAAATCAACGAGGCTGGTCAGTTTATATACTAGTTCCAACTCCTGCAACGCTGGAAATCCAAACCCTACACATCAACAAAGCCACAAATCACCACGTAAAGTATACATTGACCTACTCACCAGCACAATCAGTGAATTTTAAAGTAGAGGATGGAAACCAACAATTTCACAAATCATAATCAATCTGCCTAGATCTAAGCATTGTCTGGATGTTGTTAGTTTGAAGTGAAAATGTCGAAGAGCTGAGTGTGAAGATATTTCGAAATCCATCAGTGCTCCCCAATTCGGATGCGTAAGAGTTTCAGTTTCTTCTGATTGTTTGCAGCATTTTCGGAACCATCTTCAACGTGGTATACAAGGACACAAACAGAGTCTATGGAGGTTTCCTTTCTACGACCGTATGATTCCATCTCTGCCTCAAGCGTGCTTCTCAGCATTGATAAACGGTGAGCAAACCAATACTGCAACTAGATGCATAGCGTGTGCAACCTATATTCTCAGCAAGAAACTACAAACCAGTACTGCAACCAGATGCATAGCGTGTGCAACCTACATTCTCAGCAAGAAAGATGATTCCATCAAAGTATTCACATTTCCACAAGTGGATGCACAGATTCGGAAAGGCCAGACAAGCAAAACATCACCTTCTTAAACTTTTACACATCTAGTGCGACAAAGCTCTGAAATTCCCCACCGTGTCCACTCTCGTGACAAGCATGAAGCCAGGCGATCATCTGCAATGCACATGTTCCGCTCTAGAACAAAATACTCTGCTCTCCAATCCCACTGGAGTAAGACTTTCGACGGAAGAAGCTCTCATCTTCCAACGGTCTACGCCGACTTTTTCGAGATAAGAAACAGGGCCTTCAGACTTTCAGTGGCCCTCCCGCAGTCACTGTTCATCACTTTAAAGCTATTGTCCTACTTTGTCCTATCTAAGAGTGAGACCCCACGGGATACGGGGGGTAGAGGGGTGTTGGACTAAACACGGCAATCTAGAGCCAATGGCGCAATCCGTTTGACGATTGGAGTAATTCTCCAAAAGTTAGGAGGTTGGTCTAGTGTAGATAGGTAAAAGTAGTTTTTTAGGGATGAGGATGAAAATCTTTGAAGATGAGGATGAAAATCCAAGTTGATAAGGTTACTTTAGAACTCTTGAGGGGAAGGTGGGGCCTTGGAAACCTATTTAAGGTCCCCATTTTTCTCTCAAGAACACCTCAAAATCTTGTTTTGGGTCCGTGGGTCCAACTTATGTTGGGATTTTTTGGCGTTTTAGCCAAGAAACCTCTACGGTGTTTTTGGAGCACTTTTGGCACCCTTTGTTGCTCTATTTCAAGCTCTCTTTGAAGGTCCTTTGGGTCCTTCTACCTTACCTTGCCTTGCATTCTTGTTGTGAGTTGAACAGGTCTCCCCTATACTTGTGTGACTACTTATGCCTTGTACTAATCCTAAAGTCACCCCCCACCGTACCTTGGCGATGCCGCTTTGGGGGGCCTTTAGTGTATGAGAGTTTTCCCGTTATCATTGACCTTGTGTGTATGTGTGCCCCCGTATTGAGTCCTAACGAGAGTTGTCTTTTCCGTTGTTGGTTGTGAGTGGGCCCCATCCCCCGGGGAACGGCGAAGCTTTGAACCTGTGACCAGCCCTAGTCCTAAAGTACGTGTTAAAAACAAGCCTTAGACGGCGGAGCTTTGAACGCAGGGGTATCATAAGTCCTAAAGTTGGTGTTAAAGCCAATTCTACGGCGAAGCTTTGAACTCCTATGTACTTTTGTTCCAAAGTCTAGAGTCCGAGACGTTCTCGGAAAAGTCCAAGGTTTAGCGTCCGAGATTAAGTCTAAGTTAAGAGTCACCCCACCCCTTGTGAGCCGGCGTCCGTAAAACAAGAAACCACACCAAAAACCGGGGAAAGTTTACCAAAAGTCCGATTTAGATTTGCTTGGGTGGGTTCCCTTAACCCCTCAACGCCCAAGGGGCTCAAAAGTAGCCGCTCATAGTTTGGAAGTCTAATTCAAAGTGATGTAACTTTTGCATCTAATGTCCAAATTCAAAAAAACTTGTTGGGAAAGTTGCGCATACTAGTCTAGTTTATGTGATAAAATTTTCAGACCAATTCAAGATGAATTGAGTTTGTGACAGCCGTTCAAAATTCACAGGTTCAATTTGATTTCAGCACATTGCATTGTCATGGCTGCAACTTCGGGGGCTTGTATCTCCTTCATCCAATGGTTGTTTTCAATAAAATTTGTTTTATTTTGTTCCTCTAGACATCTGATTAATGTGGTAAAATTTTCATGGCAAGCCAAGTTGTTTTGAATGTTTGGGAGCAATTCGAAGTTCAAAACCCTAACATTTTTTGGTTAGTGGGAACTTCGGCGGCTTGTTACTTTTTCATACTCTGTCCGTTTTCAATTTTGTTTTTTTGGAAAGTTGCGCATACTTGTCTAGTTTTTGTGGCTAAAATTTTGTATCAATCAAAGAAGTATCAAGTGACTGAGAAGAATTTTAGTAGAAGTAGGTTCAGCCTTAGATGTGTTTTCTACACCCTTTTTTTGCTATTTTTTTTTACATTTCAAAGTCATTTTACAAACACAATGATTTAATTTAATGAATTTTTTTTCACCAATGTGTTTATTTGTTTATTTCAAACCACTTTCTAGTGTAAAGTGTTTTCATTTGAGTAGGTTTAGAAATCAAATTTCACCTCCGAATGTGTTTTAAGGAAAATTTCAGCATCTTTTTTCAACACTAAAACATTATAATCTTGCAATCTATGAGGTCAAATGACTCCAAATTTTATCCACGTCATCTACAATATGCACACTACAAGATTGTACGGTTGAGATTTTGATACCTTCATGACATGTAGACTTATAAGGCTTGAAAATCAATAATGTTTTTAAGCCCAAAATGGTCGTGGGCCTTGAGGGGTTAAGGAACCCAAAAAAGTGGATTCAGTTGTAAGGGGGTCTGGTCTAGTTGTTGGGGGGTCGGGACAGTCGCTGGGGAGTCGGGGTGAGTCCCTTGGGAGTTGGGATGAGTCCCTTGGGAGTTGGGGTGAGTCACAAGGGGGTTGGGCCAGTCGCTGGGGAGTCGGGTGAGTCCCTGGGGAGTCGGGGTGAGTCGCTGGGGGTCGGGCCAGTCGCTGGGGAGTCGGGAAGGTCGTTAGGGAGTCGGAACAGTCGCTGGGGGGGGTCTGCGCAGGTCGCCGGGGGGGGGTCTGGGCAGGTCGCTGGTCACAGCCGAGTTGGTCTAGGGAGTCCAGGGAGTCCAGGGCTTGGGTGAGAGAGAAAAAACAAAACAAAGAGAAAGATTGGAATTAGTGGGGGTTAGGGGAAGGTTAAAGGGGTTGAAGTCAAGGGAAAGAAAACAAACACAAAAGGAAGGAGAAAGAAGGGATAAGTTGCACCTCCATACCTCCATCAAACAACTCTCAACTCTCACCAAAATCACAACTACACACAATGGAGGAAGGTTAGTGGGTCATAGAATTAAATAGGAGAAGGGAGAGAGAGACGATAAATAGTGCCCTAGGCTTAGCTAAATAGGTGTTAGAAAGGAAATCTCGAGGATTCATAGTGACCATTAGGAAGTAGGATTAGGATGACACAAAGACAAGGTTGTGTAAGAGGTTAGGAGGGACATTAAAACTTCTTGGGGTTTGAATCTATAGTTGTAAGACACCCCATCAAAGCTTAGGTAGAATAGTGTTAGTGTAGAAAGAGAGAAAGAAAAAGAAAAAGAGAAGGAAAGAAGGCGGAAAGGAAAGAAAGAGGTTAGATCACACGGTATCCACAAATTTTTATAACATAAGCGGTAGACTTGGGGAAAACTTCCCACGACCCACGGACCACCATGGAGTATGGAAATGGGCGTGCTGTGAGCTCCCAATTTGTCACTTGGGACTCGTAGAATTATTTTTTTGGAAATTTGCAATTTAAAGTTAAGAAAAATATACAAAAAGCCATAAAAAGAGTGTAGAACCAAAATAGGGTTGTAACATACCCATTATAGTATTTGGTCTAGATTTGTGTTTAGACTTAGAATCCCACCAAACCGGGACCAAAAATAGGTAGAAAGAACAAAACGGGTGGATTTGTAGGATTCAAGTTACATAGGCCCAAAAGGGCTAAATCCCACCATGAATGTGGCAATTCATGGCTAAGTCGGTCCGAGGGATCCACAACGAGGCCACTAGGTTGGGTCCTAGAGTTAGGTTTAGAAATACACCAAAATCCTGATTGTTAGTATGCAGGAGCCACTAACGCAAGACCGGGCCCGTGGAAGAATCCACAGCTTAAGGATGGTGTCCTAGGGTAAATCCCATGCCAGGAGTCCAACGACGAAATTGATTCGCCAAGATTCCTCTATCTGCAAAAAATTCCCGCACCATCGATAAACTCAAGGAGATGACCAATTCATCTCCACTGACCAATTGTGCCAGGTACGGAAACGCACCTGCACATCTTTCATGTGACCCCATGAGAGGTCTTGTGGAAAATCCCGTCATCTTCCGACTTGCAGAAGAACCTTTTGCGGGTAGTCAACCCTGATAACCTCCAACGGGAATTTCATGGAAATTATCCAGGTTGCCAGAAAATCTCACTAAAAATTAGACTAGTTTGTTTTATGATAATAATGCGCTCCGTGAAGTTTCGCGACATTTCGATAGCGGCAAGTACCCGAACCGGCGAGATTCCTCGAGAATTAATCACGTGGCGGGGTCCCCGCCACGTTGACCGGCATTCCGGGACCATACGACGGCGGAACAAAGTCAACCAAGAGTCTTTTCCGACTCCCTCACACCTACCGAAGACCCTAAGCTATTTACATTTCTCAAAAGAGGAGACCCCCAATATCTAGGATTTTACCACGGTTTAGCTTTTTAAACTAAATTAGCCTACGATGGTTTTATGTCCTCGGTACGGGGTTTTGGGGGGTGTTGGACTAAACACGGCAATCTAGAGCCAATGGCGCAATCCGTTTGACGATTGGAGTAATTCTCCAAAAGTTAGGAGGTTGGTCTAGTGTAGATAGGTAAAAGTAGTTTTTTAGGGATGAGGATGAAAATCTTTGAAGATGAGGATGAAAATCCAAGTTGATAAGGTTACTTTAGAACTCTTGAGGGGAAGGTGGGGCCTTGGAAACCTATTTAAGGTCCCCATTTTTCTCTCAAGAACACCTCAAAATCTTGTTTTGGGTCCGTGGGTCCAACTTATGTTGGGATTTTTTGGCGTTTTAGCCAAGAAACCTCTACGGTGTTTTTGGAGCACTTTTGGCACCCTTTGTTGCTCTATTTCAAGCTCTCTTTGAAGGTCCTTTGGGTCCTTCTACCTTACCTTGCCTTGCATTCTTGTTGTGAGTTGAACAGGTCTCCCCTATACTTGTGTGACTTCTTATGCCTTGTACTAATCCTAAAGTCACCCCCCACCGTACCTTGGCGATGCCGCTTTGGGGGGCCTTTAGTGTATGAGAGTTTTCCCGTTATCATTGACCTTGTGTGTATGTGTGCCCCCGTATTGAGTCCTAACCAAAGTTGTCCTTTTTGTTGTTGGTTGTGAGTGGGCCCACCCCCCAGGGAACGGTGAAGCTTTGAACCTGTGACCAGTCCCAGTCCTAAAGTATGTGGTAAACACGTGCATGTGTGCCCCCGTATTGAGTCCTAACCAAAGTTGTCCTTTTTGTTGTTGGTTGTAAATGGGCCCACCCCCCGGGGAACGGTGAAGCTTTGAACCTGTGACCAGTCCCAGTCCTAAAATATGTGGTAAACACGTGCATGTGTGCCCCCGTATTGAGTCCTAACCAAAGTTGTCCTTTTTGTTGTTGGTTGTAAGTGGTCCCACCCCCCTGGGGAACGGTGAAGCTTTGAACCTGTGACCAGCCTTAGTCCTAAAGTGCGTGTTAAAAAATAAGCCTTAGACGGCGGAGCTTTGAACACAAGGGTATCATAAGTCCTAAAGTTGGTGTTAAAACCAATTCTACGGCGGAGCTTTGAACCCTTATGTACTCTCGTTCCAAAGTCTAGAGTCCGAGACATTCTCGGAAAAGTCCAAGGTTTAGCGTCCGACATTAAGTCTAAGTTAAAAGTCCCCCCACCCCTTGTGAGCCGGCGTCCATAAAACAGGAAACCACACCAAAAATCAGGGAAAATTAACCAAAAATCCGATTTAGATTTGCTTAGGTGGGTTCCCTTAAGGAACCCAAAAAAGTCGGGTTGAGTCCCTGGGGGATCTGGTCCAGTTGCAAGGAAGTCGGGGTGAGTCCCTGGGGAGTCGGGGTGAGTCAAGGGGGCTGGTCCAGTGTTGGGGAGTCGGGGTGAGTCCTTGGGGAGTCGGGAAGGTCGCTGGGGTGGTCTGGCAGGTCGCTGGGTGGTCTGGCAGGTCGCTGGGGTGGTCTGGGCAGGTCGCTGGGGTGGTTTAGCAGGTCGTTGGGTGGTCTGGGCATGTCGCTGGGGGTCTGAGCAGATCGCTGGGGTGGTCCAGGGAGTCTAGGGAGAGAGAGAGAGGAAAAAGAAAACCAAGAGGAAGGTTGGGATTAGTGGGGGTTAGGAGAAGACTAACGGGGTTGAAATCAAGGGAAAGAAAACAACCACAAAAGGGAGGAGAATAGGGGAAGTAGAAAGAAGGAATAAGTCGCACCTCCATACCTGCATCAAACAATTCTCAACTCTCACCAAAATCACAACTATACGGAATGGAGGGAGGTTAGTGAGTCATAGAATTAAATAGGAGAAGGGAGAGAGAGACGATAAATAGTGCCCTAGGCTTAGCTAAATAGGTGTTAGAAAGGAAATCTCGAGGATTCATAGTGACCATTAGGAAGTAGGATTAGGATGACACAAAGACGAGGTTGTGTAAGAGGTTAGGAGGGACATTAAAACTTCTTGGGGTTTGAATCTATAGTTGTAAGACACCCCATCAAAGCTTAGGTAGAATAATGTTAGTGTAGAAAGAGAGAAAGGGAAAGAAAAGAAGAGAGAAGAAAGGAGGAGGGAAAGAAAGAGGTTAGATTGCACGGGTCCTAATTTTTGAAACATAAGTGGTGAAATTGGAAAAACTTCCCACCACCCAAGGGCCACCATGGAGTATGGGAATGTACACACGAATGCGGACGAGCGTATTTCCGACCCCGGAAGTGACGAGGTGAGTTCTTGAATCCATACTCGGTGTTGTGTTTTTTCCTCTTTAGCATTGATCTCCTTAATTAGCCCTTTCCACGTGAAAGGTACACCGTGACAAGAAAAGATAAAAATTAGAAATAGAAGATAGAATTTAGAGTTACAATTAGAAGTCAAAATTTAGAGTTAAAAATTTAAGAGTAAAAAATTAGGAGTAAAAATTTAGAGTTAAAAATTAGGAGTAAAGATTTCGAGTTAAAATTAGGAGTAAACATTTAGAGCTAAATCTAGGAGTTAAAATTAGGAGTAAATATTTAGAGTTAAATCTAGGAGTAAAAATTAGGAGTTAAAATTAGGAGTTAAAATTAGGAGTAACCATTTAGAGTTAAATTTAGGAATAAAAATTTAGAGTTATATTTAGAAGTCAGGAATTAAAGGAAAAAAAGCTTAAGCTTAGGGTTAGCCGTAAGGTTGAAACTTCCGGGAGAAGTGTCAACCCTACAAAAATTAGTATTCAACACTTATGGAAAGAACATAAGGTTCCCCACTCACATAGTTAGGGACGTTAGAAATGACGCCAACTATCCAGCCAACCCTATACATAAGATAGGCAGTTGAAGAGGTAGGAATTACCAATCACCTTTGCTCATCACAGTCAGCTTGCGAGTTATACATGCAATTCTAGTAGTATTCGCTGCCATCCACGACACTCAGAGAACGTTAGCACAAAAGATCCATTGCTTGGAAGGCACAGTGGACCGTGCTCACAACACCCCCTTATATTTAAAAAGGTGGATAAGGGCATAGAACCTAGTCGGTGTTTGCCCGATTACCAAGGGTGGGTAATCTTGCGCCCACACGTGCGGATGCGGACGAGCGCATCTGTGACACCGGTAGTGACGAGGTAAGTCCTTGAATCAAACTTGGTGCTTCTCCTTATTAGCATTGATTTCTTTCCCTTAGTTAGCCGTTCAAGTGAATAGTGACCCAGGATAAATCTAGGAGTAAAAATTTAGAGTTACAATTAGGAGTAAAAATTTAGAGTTAAAAAATTAGGAGTAAAAATTTAGAGTTAAAAAATTAGGAGTATACATTTAGAGTTACAATTAGGAGTAAACATTTAGAGTTACAGTTAGGAGTAAACATTTAGAGTTAAAAAATTAGGAGTAAACATTTAGAGTTAAAAATTAGGAGTAAAATTTAGGGTTAAATTTAGGAGTAAAAATTTGGAGTTAAAAATTAGGAGTAAACATTTAGAGTTAAAAATTAGGAGTAAACATTTAGAGTTAAAAATTAGGAGTAAAAATTTAGAGTTATAATTAGGAGTAAAAATCTAGAGTTATATTTAGAAGTCAGGAATTAGAGGAAAGGCTTAAGCTTGGGGTTAGCCGTAGGGTTGAAATTTCCGAGAGAAGTGTCAACCCTCCAAAAAATAGTCTTCAACACTCATGGAAGGAATTTAAAGGTTCCCCGCTCACGTAGTTAGGGACGTTAGAAATGACGCCAACTACCCAGCCAACCCTATACATAGGATAGACAATTAAGGAGGTAGGAATTACCAATCACCTCTGCTCATCACAGTCAGCTTGCGAGTTATCCATGCAACTCTAGTAGTATTCGCTGCCATCCACGACACTCAGAAAACATTAGCACAAAAGATCCATTGCTTGGAAGGCACAGTGGACCGCGCTCACAACACCCCCCTATATTTAAAAAGGTGGATAAAGGCATAAAACCTGGTCGGTGTTCGCCCGATTACCAAGGGTGGGTAATTTTGCGCCCACAGCATGTATCTCAAAGGTATGTAAGGTGTAAGATCAGAAAGGTTATGTAAGAACCTCAGATTTTCTTGAAATCACTGATAATTGCATTCTTGTGGATGGAAATGACTTGGTGGGTCTTGTCATTTTTGATTTTTTTGATTTACATGAAAGTAAAACGTTAGGGAGTTCTTTGTTTAGTCTGTGTCAAACCTCAGGTATTGTTAAACGGTCCCAAAAAATTAAAATGGCCTACCAATGTATGCATGGCATAAGACTGTTCTATGGCAAATTTAGTAGGTATGCCCAGTTTGTGAAACCCCCTGGTAGTGGTTGTCTTCCTAGAAAACAACCACCAAATGTTGCTGATTTAGATTATGCAGCAACTGATGTTGTGAATTTAATTTACAAGAAACTCCAAATCCATCTTCCTTCTTAGACACAAGAATGGAAAAAAATGGTACCGCATTTTGGCACTTCATATGCCAGCTTAGGCTCTTCTCCCTTCACCACTATGGGTAGTACGTTAGATTTTTATGCAAGCGCTCATTATGATGAGACTGACAGTGGCTTTGGAGTCGTAGCATGGTTTGATAGATTTTTCAATCAAACCACATGCATACGGAGTGTTTTTTGACTGGTTACTTATGGCATATTTTTCAAGCCTAGACAGGGAACTTTGATAGTTTTTAAAGCTGCTGAAGTCAAGCATCAGACGCTTAAAAATGCAGGTTATTCTCAATTTGGCATAGCTTTGGTAGTAAAGGAAGAAGTGTTGAAAGCGGGTCAAAAGCATTTGGAGAAACTTGGCTTGGGTCCAAGTGTACACCCAATAGAATATCACTGCTGAAAAGGCTTTGTGGAAGAACATCTGTGTTTTGTGAAACTCGTTGTGGAAGAGTTGGGTAGAGAAATGCATATCAATTGGGAGACAATGCATCTACTAGTGCACTTGAAGGTTCTAGGATTGTCTGGAAGAACATTAAGCCTCCAATTGATGAGGTTGTCATTCCTTATAACAGAATGGCCAAGTTTTGTAATGGCTGGTAATAACTTCTGCGTGTCTCAAGTGATTTTTATTTGCATTCAATGATGTTGCTTTCTTGTAACTTGAAAAACCTTATGGTAGAATTCAATGCAACAAAATGATGGAGACTAATACTTGGTTGTTGAAACTTATTGAATTGCATTCTATACTCATGTATGATAGTTTTATATTTCTGTTTATTTTGCAATCCTACAAATGCACACCTAACCAAAATCAAGTTTTTTCTTCACAAGCTTGCAATGCTTAAGCTAAATGGAGGTTCTGGAACAACGGTGGGTTACAGTGACCCTAAGGAAGTGCTGTAAATTTAACCCAAGTTCACCTTCATGTTTAATTCTAATATTCACAATACAATCAATGAAAATGTCCATTTTATAATTATAATTATGAACCATTGGTCTTCTAAGGGTTAATTTTTGTTACATAGTAGTACAAGTGTTTTTGTTATCAAAATATAAGTCAATTGCATGTAGGTTAGTATAGAATAATGTTATGTCCATGCAGTGTAATGTATTTTTCCTTATCGTGATTGCATTTGTTGTTTGCTTAGCAAGCTAGGTTTCTCTTTCTTGATGAAGCACTACTTGAAATCCTGTTGGATCTACCTCTCTGGGACATTATGGATCTGGGATTACCAATTGGGAGGGGTAGTAAAAGAATTATTTGTGAGGTATATCTAGTCATTCTCAAGTTTTGTCCGAAGTGACTAAGAGTTGACAGATTTCTACCAATAGACTGTCCGAATTGACAATAGATTTGACAAAAAACTGTCAAATTTTTGTCATTTAAACCGCAAGGTTCCTTGTAGTGTAAATGCTCCAAGCGATATGTGGTACAATTGGATTACAGAGCTCACCTAAAGACATGTGGTACACAAAGTCATTGTTGTGACTGTGGTTGGGTCTTCTCTCTGTAAGTGACTCTTCAGTTCATTCCCTCTTCTAAAGTTCACAGTTTGTTATCAATCTTGTTCAGGCACTCCAGTTACAATGAAAACAGGTAGTCCAGTGTGGCCCTTCTGTCTTGTTTCACATTTCTATTTATCAATGCATTACCTATTTTTGTAAGAGGATGATTTTCTTAAAACACCTTTTTTATATTTTGTTTCTCTTTTCTCAATTATCACTTGCTGACCGGCTGACCCTGATGTGGCTACTTATTGCTACAGAGTTAATCAACTTGATCTCATTTGAATCTAATGAGATTTGCAGCAAGGAAGAGAAACGGACAATTGCTCCAAATCATATTTTGAGAGCACTTGAGGTACGTATGGATTACACTTTATGTTTTATACTTTGCTTGTGGGCTGCGATATTTGTGTGTCAATTTGTATCAATTGGAGACAGGTAGGACTTTCTCATGTGCGCTAGGGCAAGTGGCCCTTATGCACATGAAAAGGTTTTACCTTTCTCCAATTGATACAAATAGACATAAATAAGATGAATTGTAGCTATCTATCTATTGATATTTGTGTGTCAATTTATATCAATTGGAGATAGGTAGGGCTTTCTCATGTGTGCTAGGGCAATTGGCCCTTATGCACATGAAAAGGCTTTACCTTTTTCCAGTTGATACAAATAGACATAAATAAGATGAATAGTACATTAATGAGCTACCTTTTATAAAATGAAAATGATTTAAGTCTCTCATTCTAGCATATCTTGGATGGTGTCACTACAAGGAAAACAGTGTCCTATTTGACAGTAAATTTGACAGAATTCTGTCAACTCTGCTGTAGATTAGGAGTACTTGATTTGGACATTCAATTGACAGAATTTTGTCAATTCGGCTGTCATTTCGGACAAAGATACACGTCATCAAATACACGTCATCATGCTTTTTCACCCAAAAATTTGTAATTATTTGAATTTTTGCCACGTAGGATGGACTGCCAGTTTTTCACATTTGCAACCAAAACATTTTTACCTACAAAATAAATTAAAGTTTCAAAAGTACATTATGCATTTTAGAATTGGACTTTCATAACTTTAAACACTACTTTTAAGATTATTTTGATAAAATAGCACTTCACCTTTGAATGCAACTCTCGTAGAAGTTAGAAATGGTAAAAAGACAAGTGGTTTATACAAGTGGGTTGGTAAGAGGTAAGACAAACCATATGGGATATGTAAATGAGGGTTAGGAGCTCCACCGCTCATAGTTTAGGAATAATGATTAAAGTGGAATTTCAGACCTAATTTAAGCATAGTAGAATACAAAATTTTAGAAAACTTTGAACTAAGAAAATGTGGTATTTCAAACCAAATTTTATGTCCAAAAATCCGTTTGAGATTTGAAGCTTCCAATCAAAATTTATAAGCAAATTTTAGTGAGGATGTTTGAAATTATAAAAATAAATGTCCCTTCCAATCCCTCACTGAAATTTGTCTATAACTTTTGATTGGAAGCTTTAAATCTCAAACGGATTTTTGGACATAAAATTTGGTTTGAAATACCATATTTTCTTAGTTCAAAGTTTTTTCTAAAATTTTGTATTCTACTATGCTTAAATTAGGTCTGAAATTTCACTTTAACCATTATTCCTACTTAATTTTCACTAAACTATGAGCGGTGGAGCTTCCACTAGATATCCCACATGGTTTGTCTTACCTCCCTACCACCCCACTTCTATGAAGGACTTGTCTTTTCATCACTTCGAAAACTATGGTAAACACAAGAATTGACAAAAAAATTTGCAAGATTTTGAAAGAGGTTGCAATATGAACCATGTTGACAGAGTGCCAAGTTCCAAAAGTTATGGTTGTCATTTTGGACACTTTTCTGTCAAAAATACAGTCAATTCAGGCCCATTTCCCTTGTAGTGTATAGGTTGCAATATTTTTTAGGTTTTGGAATAGTGATTCTTATCTAACCTAGTGCATGGATTTGCACACAGGATTTGAAACACCTTGCAAACAAGCTTGTGAAGGCAACATTGTGTCTTGGAAGAAGTGGGACAAGATTCTATATTTGGCAATCTATGGCTTCTATGGAGTTTTGTGAATAGGCTTGATTTATAGATAATAGCTCTTTGACAAGCCTAGTTTACAAGGATTCTAGTATGGATTTTAGGATAGAATAAGAAAATCTTGAGTAGACTAGGCTTGGAATTGTTATAATTTTGTCTTTTTCTATAATACATTCAATATTTTTCTATTTTATCTTTTATATTAATTTATGTAATGCATTGTCATGTCTATTCTTGGAGCAATTCTTTTATACCACTTATTTTTAAAAGGATCCAATTTCTAATTCTTTTAATTATAAAAAATTAATTAAATTTTTTTTTAAAATTCAAAGAGCTATTGCTTTTGGTTCTAAGATTGTTAGATTCTTCCTAGATTTATTTAGGTGAGATTTTTTGCATTAAATCCAAAAAAGATTCAATTTTACCTAAAGTTAACCTAAAAAGGCTATTTTTAAAAATCCAACAGATATGCTAGACAAGTGGAATTGAGTTAGGTGAGATTTTTGAAAGTATGCATTAAATCTAAGAAATTATGCTCTAAGGGACACTATTTTAAAAGAATTGTGGGTAGTGGGTCATGGAGAGATTAGGTAAAAGCTGTGAGTGGTGAATGGTGGAGGAATACACTTTAAACTATTCCAAGTTCCAAAGCTTCTTCTTCTTTGTCTTCTTTGTCTTCTTTGTCTTCTTTGTTTTGTGTTTTTTTCTTCTATTCCTCTTTGGAGATTTTTTTCAAAAATCATATCTTTTTCTACATGTGAAGCTCTCATTCATTCTATTTGCAATAATGATGACAAAATTTTAGACAATCTTGTGTCTTGAAGCAATATAAGCATCTTATACAAAATATAACTTATGCAACTCCTTTTGGAATGCCATTTTCACAATAATAAAAAAAACATGGTTAGATGGGGTTAATTTGTTTTGATAGAACAATATCAATGTTGATACTATTGTATTTCAATTCCAATTTAGAACTAGAAACACTTTTGTTTTTTGTACCATTCTCTAGATCCTACTTCAAATTAACAACAATATAATAAGTGTTTCATTTTCAAATATTTTTTCCAAGATTCTATGTCTTGTATACATTCTAATTTCTTCTACACATTCTTCAAATAGTATAGTGCAAGATTGTCCATTGAAATATAAATAAATGCATTTTTTTGAAATGTTTTGCTTCTAGGTATAGAAATGACATTTATAGGTGTTTTAGGATGAAAGAAATGCCTTTGGATTGTAATTCTTAAGTATTTTTCCTAAATGAATGCAGAAGATTTCTAAATCCTATAAAGTAATCAAAGAAATTAAATATTCTATGGAATAAAAAATCTCAAGGAAATTACGCAATGGAAATTTTGTAAATTCTACAAACTAAATAAATGAAAAACTCTTTAGGATGGAAGGAGTATCTATTCTAACACTTTGAAAGCAAACGTTATGGTATGATACGCAAAAAAATTCTCTATGCGGGCAACTCTTCAATGGTGCGGGCAAAATTTTGGCAGTGCGGGCAGCTTTGTCCTCTTTATTCTAGGATTTTGGGGTCTAAACTCCCCGTCCTCCACGTGTTCCTCATTCCGTTGTTTTGTTCTGACATCGTCGGCGTTATCCCCCACGTTCATCATTTGTATTGGGTTGTGTATATTGCTGTTTTGGTGGAGGTCTACGCCATCCTTGGAAGCCTGCAAGGTGGTGTGGAGCTTTTTGTTGCGCTTGATGGTTGCGTGGTTGCGTGGTTGCATGCATTCGAGCTTCTTGCCATTTTCTTTAGGCATGCGCTCCCCTTTGCAGGTATGTTTCTAATTACAATTTTTGTTCTCTGGAATTGCTAGAATGGTTTTTACCGATTTAGAGGTCTTCTTTTAGTTAAGAGTCTAGAGAATGGAATTATGTAGGTTCTTTTATTGATCAGCGTGATATGATGTGTATCTTTCCCGCAAGCAGGACTAGGTGTTTTTGATAGGCAAATTGTGAAGGATTTCCGTAGTTCCTCTCTCCTGGTGGTGTTGTGTTTCGGTGGAGTTTAGGTTTCTGGAACCGGATGATCATGTTTTAAATAGTGTGAATTTTCTTGCTCTGTCAAGGAATCAACTACAGTGACACTAAATTTTATTAGTTTGTAATCTTCATCAATTTCAACCTGCTAGTTCTATTTTACTGTTGTTGGTTTTGTTTTTTGTCATATGATTACAAACTTTTTTTCATTGCTTCAAGGTTGATTGTCAAGCTTGCTAATAGGATACTGCCTTGGATAATTTTTTCATTAGGTTTTCTTCTAGAGACAAGTAACACAATATTGCTAACTCCATGCTTCAAGATTTAGCACTTATTCCATTTTGCTTCTTCGATCTGTACAGGGAAAAGGAAGAGTACCAAAAGAAATTACTATCAAAAGTCCAGGTTACTACAAAGTGAGCAATGCTGTGATTCTAGTTAGTAGTGAGAAGCTCATGCAATACTGAGGATACAAAGTGGGAGGTAGAACATCAAAGCTGCAGCCAGTGCCTCGCCAATCAGGTACCAAGAATCCCAACCCCCATTTTTTGCATAAAAAACAATTCAGAGGAAAGGTATCCTATAACCGTGCACTTAGTATTAAAGTAGTCAATCCATCCAGCAAAAGAATGGTTCAGACCGCGCGGTCTGAACCATTCTATTGCCAAGAACCAATTCATTAACATTACCATGGTTTTTCTTTCTAGAGAGGTTCCTTCCATCAGGCCAGGGCAAGGTTCAGACCGCACGATCTGATCCCTGCCCTTAGGTGATGGAACTAACTTTTCTAAAGGGAAAATGCATCCGCCCATCACTCTAGGGCAAGGTTCAGACTACGCGGTCTGTACCTTGTCCTTGCCTGATGAAACCTGTCCAGAAAGTAATATGTGTCCTCTCGTAGCTAGGGCAAGGTTCAGACCATGCGGTCTGAACCTTCCCCTCGCAAGGAACAAAACATTAAAGACACCAAAAGTTTTGTAAGTAGGATCATCTCAAAAGGCTAGGCCCTGGTTCAGGCAACATGGTCTAAATGATGCCCTTGAAAGTCGAAATATTCCTACTTCCAAAAAATGTCCATCCTCTCCTAGCAAGGGTATGGTTCAGACCACGCGGTTTGAACTAGGGCCTAATCAGGGGATAGTAAAAAAGACTAATTAATAAGTTAATAGCATAGTCTGAAGGTTTTGATAAAGGAAGTGAATTCATAAACATGTTCAACAATACACCCAATGGCAAGATTCAGACCGCATGGTCTGAATCAAAGCCAATTGCTGAACATTATAATGCAGACAATAAAGATGACTATAGTATAAATGTGTATAAAAAATATCAGCCCTGAACCTGTCCCCCAGATTGTAGTAATATTTTAGAAAACGACATTTACTTTTAGAAGAACCGGTAACATATGAATCACCTCTCTAGAATAATACTTTGGTACAATTAACTAAAATGATAGTCTAATTAATACCTCAGGATCTGAACCAGGCCAACATGTACACTACAACATAGAACAGTGACATTTGTGGAATGCTATGATTTCTTGGATTGGTTTAGACTGCACAGTCTGAATCATTTCCTTGCCATTCATGATGTAAAAAACAATAGGATCCACACAAGTACCAGTGCGTACTTTGCCACTGGTAATTGAATTTATGATATGGTTTAGACCGTACGGTCTGAACCCTACCCTTGACTAGCAACGCAATTTAGAAAGTGATGTTTACACATATGTTTAAACTTAGGAACTAAAAAAATAACAATTCAACCATGCCATCATATATGCCTGCAACAGACCGAACTGAGATGGTTCCTCTCTGTACAGTGACATAGAGTCCTTTATGGAGGATGAGCCACTACTCCTCGGCTACTTTGAACGCATAAAAGTGGACCATCTCCATGAGTTCTGGAAACCCAACATTGAAGGAAGGTCCCGCTCGCGTTCCGGTCGTCGAAGTCGTTGTAGTCTCTAGAGATGAAATTCCCCAATGACTCCCCCATGTTTCACCTGGAACTAGGATTCATCAAATACAAGGGAGACACGAATTGGAGATACTTTGCTAATGTAGTAGTTATCCATATAAACGTCATGCCGGAGGCCGTTTTTGTTGATGTTGTAAACTCAAGTACCGGCGCTCTAGGAGTCATCCTCACTCGTGTTGAAGAGAACATGATCTTCTGCTATAATCAAATGATGAGAAGATTCAAAAATATTCCAAAGGAATTCCAACAACTACTGCTACAAATTAAGACCGAGTGCGAAATCAATGAAGGCCAATTTTATGAGACTGCAAAGGTTTTAAAAAGCTACATTCATAAGGCTACTGCACTTAATGCTGCCAAATTGACGTCTGTGGAGAATGCTCATTTACAGGAGGGTAAAAGCACACTACGGTTGTCCAAAATCGTTGTCACGGCAGAATTTCTGCACAGGATGAAAGTTTGGAGTCAATTTTCTTATAATTTTTTTGACTTAAAAAAAAAAAAAAAATAGATTGGAGTCTTATATCTTGCATATATTGATAATTGTATTATAAAAAGTGATTTTCATCTATTAATTTAATGTAAGGAGTACAAACATTAAAGGTTTGTACTGTCACAAATTCAGCTTTAGCATGTTGTACTCTTTTTTGCTTAGTTGAAAGTTTCTTTTTTACAATTCAAAGAGAAGAATGCAATGCTTTAATGTTTAGGTACTTAGACTAGGCACTTAATTAGTGTTTTAGAATCTACATAAGAAAATAGCCTAGAAAATGTATGATTTTAGTACAAGTGCAAAATTTTGACCTTAAATTATTTTTTTTGAATTATTTTTTTGAAAACCTAAAAGAACATATTGTGATTTACATGGGCCATCATTTAGTTTTCATATAAATTTCATATTGGCTTAGAGTTTCTCTATCGGAGATTTATGCTCCATTTTCCAGCTTGAAGCTTGTAGAAGCCTTCACGGTCTGCTTATCGTACCTGGTTGTACAGTTTGTACAGTTTGTACATAATGGACCAATAATCGTCCGCCACGCCTTTTCTAAATCGGGCTTCACCTGCAAATTCCGGCGCTTTGGGGAGCTTTTTCAGCGACATTCCCTCCTCCTCCAAATTCAAAAAAAAATGTTCATGAACTGCGATGTCTTCGTCGACGGAGTAGGTGCTGGATCTCGGTGGCCAGTGTTGGAACCGCGCAAGCGCAAGCGTTTGTCGACGTTGTTTTCTCACTTGTTTTCTTGTAAACAACAATTTTGAACTTTGCGTTAGAGGGCGTGCTCCTTCAATATTTCTTCCGCATTGTTCTTTAGTTCTTCCACGATAAACAGTTGCTGTATAAGTTCACATTCACTCGTACAATCACTAGACAAGCAAACGATTTTGAGTACATTCAGTACTTGTGCAGATACATTCGGTATGTTTTCAGATAGGCGTTTATCTTTCTGTACAGAAGTTCTTACAACATCGCGCAAGTGCTTACAACAACGCGCAAGTGCTTGTACAACATTGCACAAGTACTTACAATGAGACCATAAGTTCATCTGTACAACCACTTGTGCACTGTACAAGTTAAAGTTTATTACGTACTACTTTAGTATATATTGTACTCTCTTACGGAAGTTTTTTTTTTTGATTTGCGGTTCAGGGTACAATGGTGTCCGATGAAGAGTGGTGTGTACGCAGCCACGGTTTCTCCAGGGATAACAAGCCTGACAGCCTCTTTCAGGTCGAGGACGAAGATTTCATTGACGATTACCTAGTTCCGGCGTCGCCAACCTCGCCACGATCTGAACAAGCGAGGCCAGAGAAAAGTGACTTGGATAAGGAACTTGACAAGTTGGCTTTTTTGAAGAGGCATCCTCCTCCACGCGCTGTTAGCATACAAGACTTTGAGACAACCTACGGTTTGCCAAAAACAAGTAAAAACCCGCACAAACTCAAAATTCCATTTGACCTTGCGGAGATAGACCTCGTAGAAGTTTTTGGGTCAGCGAAGGGGAGAAAAGGGAGGGCCGGATATGCGTATTCCGAATGCAAGGATGCAGAAGTCCTTGCAAGAATCATCAAAATTTTCCCTCTCGTGTATTTAAGAGACTTGCCAAAGTCCAAAGTAATTGCCAAGCAGTTTGCTAGGGGTATCGTTATGGAGAAGCGCAAGAAGAAGCTAGTTAGTTGGGCAGAGTTTGCAGGTACTTCCAATCAAAATCAACGGAGCAAATGGTTGAAGAAGGTCGAGTTTTGTTTGGCGACCATTGGAAAAATCACTGGCTCCAACGACAAGGAGATTTACAAGGCAGAAGGCATCAATGACCTTCTGCACAACTCCACTGCCGAACTTCGGAAGACCCCACAGCAATTCGAAGAGAAGCTGTACACTGGAGTACAGAATGTGCAAGAAGCACAAAATGTACGAGACGGTACCGAATGTACCAAGAAGGACGTCGCCGATTTCACGCAGCTACTGAATTTGGTAGGGTTACAGTTGCATGCTGTAACCCAAGACTTCATCGGCGTCCGAAAGGAGAAGGAGCAGTTGTCTACGAAGGCATCGCAAGAAGAAGGAGTGCTTCGGCGAACGGAAGCAAAGGTCAAAAATTTGTTGACTGAACACGAGGTGAAGGCTTCGACTTCGACGAACAAATTTGAGGCGTACAATGAGGTGGTGAAGGACGCACTTCTGGATTACCAAGCAATTCTACTGGAACTCGAGGAATGCAATTCAAGATATGAATTGCTTGAAAATAAATAGGGATGCTTGAAGAGGCAATTTGATGCCCTGTTGTTTCAAGTTACTTGTCTTAGAAGAGGTGAAACTAGGTTTTTTTTAAAACCTAGACCTTCATGCTCTTTATTTGACCTCAATATTGTTTTAGGGTTGAGTACCATTTCTTTGACATCCTGTGCACTGTGCTTAAGCGGGTTTCCCCTCAACGACATAGTTGTTTGCATGTGCGGTCATGTCTATCACCCGTGGTGCGCAAGGATTTGGTTTAGGGAATCCAGCATATGTGCGGATAACTCTTGCCGTGCAACAGTGCATCCCTTGTGGTTCAACAGTTTTGGATTCGGCAAGTTGCATTCGGCTCTTGAACAGTTGGTACAATCTTTGAAGTTAGAAGAGGAGCAAGACAGTCTCATGGAAGCCTTGACATCGACAATTTTGGACTCCCATCCACATATTGGTGCAATTCCTCGCAGATTTCCCTCAAGCAGCTGTCGAAACTTGTATATTATTCAGTACTAATTGTACAGAAGTCAGTACGTGATGTGAGGTGTGTATCATTAGATGAAATTGTAGAGTTCAGGGTTTCAGCTATTAAATTAGTATGCGACACTAGAAAACCATCACATTACGTTACTTGACCTCTTCTCGTTTCTTTTTCAGATCTAGAGAAAGTATACCAAGAGCAATTGCAGGAATCCCAAATTTGCACATAGACACCCACTGTCAGTTTTACAGAGACAGATCCTGTGCTCAACGTCAGTAAGACTCTTGTGTCACAAAGCCTATGCAACGGCAACGCCGCTGGTAGCAACCGAGGTCAAAGTGATTCTGTACAACGTCCTGTACCTTCTGTACCTGAGACTGTACGTCTTGAACTTCCTGCACTTCCGAGTCTACCATCTATAGAGGAAGTCGACTCCCCAGCAAAAGATGAGGATCATGTTATATCTTGCAAGATCGAAACTGAGGCAGACCTGCATGAGCATATCAAAAATTTGACAGAGGAGGAAGTGGATTATGAAAGACTACAGAAGTTGAGAGAAGAAGCTGCAGAATTAGAACGCCGCAAGAAGTTGAGAGAAGAAGCTAGGGCAGAGGGAGTGACTACGGCGGTGGTGAAGGTGCCTCAGCCCCCACCACTCCCTCCAATAGATAATGACAATGCAGTAACCAAGCGGAAGACCAGAAACATGACTGCGGAGGAATCAGCCAAAGAAGTAGAAGTAGAAAAGAAGAAATACAAGAAAACCAAGAAGAGTCACAGGATTACGCCGCTTGGTTAGTGTCCACGTTGCATTTGGTTTAATCTGCAAAAAAATATGTACGCACTGTACTAAATCTGTACGCTTTGCCAATTGGCACATTTAAAAAAAATTACAGTGACATTTGACATACTGTCTCCCTAAAACTCTTTGCCCATGCTTACGCCCTAAAACACCGTGCTTCCTAATTTGAAAATATTTGAAAACTAAGTGAAGTGACTTCTTAAAGAATGTTCACATTATATGATTCGAATAAGATGTACTCTCATTATGAGGGTGAGGATGTTCACAATATGTGATTCGAGTACTAATCATGAGGGTGAGGATGTTTAGAGAAGGGCTCCTTCCCATTTGATCCTTCTTGTGTTCCTTCGGGTGCTCTTGTCTTCGGGTGCTCCTGCAATCCACGACATTGGGTGGGTGTGTATTGTTTTCAGAAGCTTAGTAGAAGTTCTTCATTTTCAATGGGTGTGGTACTACGTTGTATCTTGGATAATGTGCGCCTCCTATGCTTTGTGGTTTACTTCTTTGTTTATTGTTGTTTTGGTGTAGGTAATGGCATTCATTCGTGGACACCCAGTGAATAAGCAAGAACTTTGCTTGTTCATGGCCATGGTTTTTGAGGAGGAGAGCAAGAGTCCGGGGCTTACACTTCCCCGGATGCATCCTCTGGTGAGTCTTCTCCTGCGTAACCAATTACGTGGAATGCGACAGCCGATCAAACTGTCAACATAATTCTGTGGAGTTTGGACAATTACGAATGTCAGATGCAGGCAGCTGGGGTGAAGGCAGCGGGAGAAAACACCAACAACAACTCGGTCCCTGGGCCTACGATGGGAAAAAAAAGCAACGACTTGCACTGAAGTCTTTGCAATTCCAACATCATGTACTAAATTGGTAGTTTTATATTTGGAATGCTCGTTTTTCCGATCTTCATGACCACAGGCTGACACGGTTTTGCATCGGCGCCCTTCAATTAGTGTGCACTCGGTGAGTTCTGCAAAGTTGTTCTGTACCATTTAGTACAATATGTATGAACTCGTACAACGGAAAACATTGAATTTTTCTTAATTACTGTAGTAGTTACAACTTTTTCTGAGGCCTTCTTACATAAAAAAATGCCTCTCGACTTGCATTTGCGTATGTTTCGGATATTTTATAAATTTTCTTGTTCAAAAATGTGTAATGTGTTTCGGAGGCTTCAATTCCGTTATGTGCAATAACACAGCAAAAGACTACGAACATGACTGCGGAGGAATCAGTGGAATAAGTATAAGAAAGTTAAGAAAAACAGGAAGAGTCTAAGGATTCCAGACTCCAACATTGTGTACCGAGTTCTTTCCGGACTCCAGCATCGTCTGCCCAATGCTAAATTAGCTGATTTTTATTCGAAATCCTACCTTTTCCCCTCTTTTCGTGAGCGCAGGCTGGAATGGTCTGACACCATCGGCCTTCAATTATTGTGCATTCCCACAGTTTGCAAAGTCTTTGTGCTTTAAGTTTCAGTTTCTACATTGCATAACGTGTTCTACACAAGAAACTTGTGTTCTGTATTCGGTTCCGAATCTCAGGTTGTACATAAGCGTACACGTTGTACCTCGGCAACCAATAACCGAGCGCCACTGTCGTATCTAAACAAAGATTCATCGCCATCCGCACACTCCAAAAATAGAGGGGCCTTTTGTCATGTCAGCACGAAAAGCTTGGCATCCCATGCGCACAGAAACACAATTTCCGTCTTTACAAAAATACTAGTTCCTAGTTTATTTTTAGTTCCAAAAAAAAAGCCCTGAACCCTAAACCCTAAACCCTAAATCCTAAACCTAACCTAAACCCTACACTCTACAAACCTTTATTTTGTCTCAGTGTTGTTTTCTAAAGAACATGAGTGCATACAATGAATCACTCTTGTTTTAAGTAATGTTTTGTTGATAAAAACATAGAAAGATATGTATCATTCGAAATGGTTGAGAATTTGAGCTTCACAATAATAAACATACTTCAATCATCAATTAATGTAAATATTTTAAACGAAACATATCTTGTTAATCCTGCAAAAAATCATGTAACATGGGTTATTTTTATTCTCATAAAGGGAATATTCAACCATAAAAAACAATAAAGACTTTGAAGTCATGTTTTTTGTGGTTGAATAATCTCATTATAAAAATCAAAACAATCCCATTACATGACTTTTTCTTTACGAAGACACAACGTCCAATAATTCAAATTTAATGTTGCCTTGTCCTTCATTTTATAAAAATAAAAATTTTTATTGAGGATTTTGATGATTTAATACTACACTTTCAAAAATAAAGTGGTGTCTTTCATTTATTATTAATCACCAAATAATTTAGGGATAAGGCAAAATATAAGAAGATAGGTATTTCTTGCACTGAAATATATTCAAATCCAATTTAATCCATCACCCACTTCTTCTCCCATTCAAAAAGTGCGACATTAAATCTTTAATAAAAAAAGCAACACCCATTAATGTGGTTGAGGGACAACCAACATTTCTTTGTGAAACTCCATGAGCTAAAATGCCCATTTTCTGATTACCCATTTTTTTTTCTTATTATCTATTGTTTTTTGGTGGCCATTTTTTTGATTACCCAATTTTTTTGGTTTACTAGCATTGGATATTTATTTCACCGAAATATATGAAAACCCAATTGATTCCATCACGCACTTCTTCTCCCATTCAAAACGTGTGACATTAAATCTTTAATAAAAAAAGCAACACCCATTAATGTGGTTGAGGGACAACCAACATTTCTTTGTGAAACTCCATGAGCTAGAATGCCCATTTTGTGATTACCCATTTTTTTATTTTATTATCTATTGTTTTTTGGTGGCCATTTTTTTGATTACCCAATTTTTTTGGTTTACTAGCATTGGATATTTATTTGACCCAAAAATATATGAAAACCCAATTTAATCCATCACGCACTTCTTCTCCCATTCAAAAAGTGCCACATTAAATCTTTAATAAAAAGATCAACACCCATTAATGTGGTTGAGGGCCAACAAGCATTTCTTTGTGAAACTCTATGAGTTAGAATGCCCATTTTCTGATTACCCATTTTTTTTTTTTTATTATCTATTGTTTTTTAGTGGCCATTATTTTGATTACCCAATTTTCTTGGTTTACTAGCATTGGATATTTATTTCACCAAAATATATGAAAACCCAATTTAATCCATCACGCACTTCTTCTCCCATTCAAAACGTGTGACATTAAATCTTTAATAAAGAGAGCAACACTCATTAATGTGTTTGAGGGCCAACCAACATTTCTTTGTGAAACTCTATGAACCAGAATGCCCATTTTTTGATTACCCAATTTTTTTTTATTATCTTTTTCTTTTTTTCTGTGGCCATTTTTTTGATTACCCAATTTTTTTGGTTTACTAGCGTTGGGTATTTCTTTCACCAAAATATATGAAAACCCAATTGATTCCATCACGCACTTCTTCAACCATTCAAAACGTGTGACATTAAACCTTTATTAAAAAGAACAACAACCATTAATGTGGTTGAGGACCAACAAGCATTTCTTTAATCTAGAAATTTAGGAGTATGCTTTTTTAGAGTTCAAGGGGGAACCTGTTGAAAACCAGGAACTTATATTTTCTGAGCTTCTCATCTACCATTTTGCTAACAGAACGCTTGTTTAGAATGCATAATATTTACAATACGGAATTGCATTTATTGGTAATCATGATTCGCCGGAGGGCAAGTGGTCATGTCGTCACCTGTGGTACTCAAGCAGTCACGTCATGACCGGTGGTACCTGGTTGGGGTCCCACGGTTGACCGCTTCGGGTGGGAGCTTTCTCTCTCGCTGTGTGCCCCTCTCCGCTTACTTTCCAATGGTGTTCTCGTTGGGTGTTCTCGTTGGTTTGTGTTTCGCGCCCTTTGTTTGCGATTTGCGAATGGTTCAATGAGCCAAGAGGTGGACTTGTTGCGTCGATTTGGAAGGGAATGGCGAACTAGGGCGAACCAGGGCGATTTGCAAGGGAAGGGCGAACCAGGGCAATTTGCAAGGGAAGGGCGAACCAGGGCAATTTGCAAGGGAGGGCGAACCAGGCCGAACCATTGTCTGGCGAGTGGACGGGGTGTGAGAAGAAGAGGTGAGTTGCATCCTAACTGTTGCATTGGGTTTAGGCATTGTTTTGGTAACGAGATTCTTTGCTTTCAAAGAACTGTCTAGCGTTTAGGGTTGCACTGTACGAACTGCTGATGGTAGTGTTGGTGCGCGATTCACTGCTTTCGACGAATGCCTTGGACGTAGGGTTTACATGTCCAAGCCAACGATTTTATTGACAGTTTCCTGGTGGTCTAATCTAATGCGTGAATCATAACTCAGGCTGTAGAGGAAGTCAGTGACCAAACTCCATTTTCAAGCTGTACTGTGCGTACAAATTTGTACGCATTGTATCGGAATGTGTGCGGTCAGTCCTCACCTCTTTCTGTGTTTGTGTACATCCTATAGTACGTAGCGTAACCAGGGCGATTTGCAAGGAAAGGGCGAACCAGGCCGAACCATTGTCTTGCAAGTGGACGGGGTGTGAGAAGAAGAGGTAAGTTGCGTTGTAACTGTCGCTTTGGATTTAGGCATTGTCTTGGTACCGAGATTCTTTGTTTTCAAAGAACTGTCTAGCGTTTTAGGTTGCACTGTACGAACTGTTGATGGTAGTGTTGGTGCGCGATTCACTGCTTTCAACGAATGCCTTGGACGTAGGGTTTACATGTCCAAGCCAACGATTTTATTGACAGTTTCCTGGTGGTCTAATCTAATGCGTGAATCACAATTCAGGGTGTGGAGGAAGTCAGTGATCAAACTCCACTTCCAAGTTTTTACCGTGCTTACAAATTTGTACGCATTGTATCGGAATGTGTGCGGTTAGTCCCCACCTCTTTCTGTAAATGTGGATTTCATTTTCTTCAAAACGTGATGTTTAGTTTAGGATGAAAACTGACAATAAATTGGGATTTCGTGCAGTTGAGGCGAGATATGTCGAAAATGAAGGGTAAAGGATCTGTCGAGGTACTGTGGGCAAGAGCACTGACGGAGAAGTCATCCCAAGCAGCTTCATCCACCCGTCCTCCCATTGCAAGCCGGGCAAAGTCATCCGCTCGCCCTCCCATTGCTCCCAGTCCTCGTTCCGAACACGAGGAGAGCGAGGAGGGAAGCGAGGAAGGCAGCGAGGAAGGCAGTGAAGAGGGAAGCGAGGAGGGCAGTGAGCAAGGCAGCGAGGACGGCAGCGATGGCAGCGACTGCAGCAAGGAGGGTGAGGAGGGTGAGGCTGAGGGCAGCGATGAGGGTGACAGCGAGGGCGAGGATAGGCCAAAGCTACCTGACCCACCACCGGCGCTCACCAGAGCCGATTTCTTGAAGAAGTACGGGTTCAAGAATGAAGGGCACTTGCCAAATCGTTTAACGAAATGGCAAGGCAAACCGTTTGACGACACTCAGTGTGTCAAACTATTTGGAAAACTGGTGGGCAGAGAAAGACGGTATGGTTACAATTGGAGGGATGTCAAGTCAACGAGGATTAGAAAGAGGATCAAAGAGCTCCTACAAGCTCTGTATCAACGAGAAGTTCCTCGCAATTTGCTTCCTCACAAGATGGCCAGAGGGATTGTTTTGGAGGAACAAAACATACCGGTGAATTGGGCTGCCTATGGAGAAGCCACAAACAAGACCCAACGGGAAAGGGTCGCAAAGGACGCCATCCGGTTGCAAAAGGCGAAGGTGCCGGACACCGGAATGGTCACCCGGCAATGGCGAAAAATTCACATGGACAAACGCGAGTTGCAGTCAGAGATTTGCGAGGGGAGAGGAAGCTCAATGGGCGGAATAGTGTTGGAGGAGAACGAGTGCAACTCCAGGTTGGAGTATTTGGGCCGGTTGCTGGCAGTCGAGAATCTAGAGCTCGAGGCTAGATTGGAGGCTGAGCAGAATGCTATTAAAGCCAAAGAAAAGCATGACGAAGCCATGAATTATCAGAGGGGGTTACTGAAGATCATGAAGCTGAGACAAAAGGGTTATGAGAAGGAGTTCCGTGCAGCCAACCCAGATGGAATGGGGGAAGTGGTGCTAAGTGACAAGTTGGAAATAGCCAGCCAACGATTTATTAAGTGGCGAGCATAGTAAATTGAAGGAGTTGGAGGAGAAAGTGGCTACTTTGGAGGAGACACTCAACCTGGAGAGCCACCGAGTTGTAAAGATGCGCATGCAGGTTCGTGCGTTGCAGGAGGAGCATGCTTACTTGGGACGTGCATCTTGCGGTTTTCACATGCGACCGTTACCCATGGTGTATGTCGCAGGGAAAGCGAAAGCCACTACTAGAAAATTATTGACCGAATTAACAGAATCCCAACCGAAATGAGTTGACCATGTCTGTTGATTTGGACGCGTTGATTTGACCACCGAACAACAGAAAACAGTTGTCCATTTCTGTTGATTTGGACAAATTTCAAAATGTCAAAATTTTTGAATATTATTATTTTTTGTTTTCCTTTTTGTATTATTAGATATTTTTTCCTTTTATTTCTGCTACCCAAGCGTGCTCGCGGTTAGGATTAGGGCTAGGGTTTCAGGGTTTTTTCAGGGGTTTGGGGCGGGCATGTGGGTCTGGGTTGGGGTTTCAGGTGCAGGATCTGGAGCAGGTGCGGCAGAATGGAAGCCAGCAGCCCCTTGCATGAGCGTCACCGTCTGCACACGCACAAGCTAACAAATACAGCACAAGTACAAGCACCAACATCGCAAGCAAAAGAACTGCACAAGCACACGATCTTCCACCAGGAGCCGTGAAACACAACAGCACACACGCCATGAGCAGCACCTTGCACCGCCCACCCAGTCCTCGATCAACGATCGCATGAGCCGCTCCAAGTCCCCCTCGCGCACCCCCCGCCCGCCGCCCCCGTCGTCCTCGTCCCTCATCATGGCCGACGTCGCGCTGCTCGACATCACGCACCCCACGAGCGCCTACGCCAGCTCCAGCTTTCCCACCTCGCAGCCCCCATGCTAAATCTCCCTCGCGCCGATCTCCCTTTTGCCGAGCTCCAGAACCCTTAGGGTTTGGCGGAAGAGGCCCTAGAGCAGTCACCTCGCACCTCATGACTCCCGTGCCTCAGTTGACAGTGTTTTCGTTGTTCATGTCGATGTAGTGACGTTGGTGGTTTTGATGGTGGTCTAGATGAAGGGGTGGCGATGAAGTTTAGAGGACTGGTGGTACAAAGCTGGAATGATCGGCCGGTGTGGAATGGGAGAGTCGAGGGGAAGTGCGGCTTGGGGAGAGGTGGATCTTGGTGCGGGGGACAGAATGGGCTCCCAAAAAAAAGTCAGGAAACAAAACAAAAAAAGAAAGTTTTAAAAAAAGTAAAAAAAGTCAAAAGATTTCAAAAAGATTCCTAAAAATTCCAAGTTCAACAAAAATCTATTGATTGGGTCATTAGCACTATCCAAATTAACAGAAAGTTGCTGCCATTCTGTTGATTTTAACAGAAACTTCAAAAATGGTCATTGAACTGCCCCAAACAGCAGAAGTCTGTTGATTTTCTGTTGTTTTGGTCATAGTTTTCTAGTAGTGAGCAGACACAGACACTAGCACTACACCAAATGAAAAGTGTTCCTTGTGCGGTTTTCCTTTCCCCCATTCTGAGATGATTGTCGCTGCATGTAGACACGTATATCATCCATAGTGTGCATTGGTGAACTTCACCGAGGGCATACAATGCTCCGCTCTATATTGCAAGAAGGTTCAACCCATTGAATGGATCATGAGTTTTGGTTGGAGGGGTGTTCGTGGCTGTGGTCGCCCTGGAGGTGGGAGTGAAGAGTGGACGAAGTTACAGGCAGAGTGTGACACTGCTATCACTGGAGGATTAGCAGCTAGGAGTAACGCAACAGCAGAATTTCGTACAGCCATCCAGCGCAATAGATCAGCCATCGAGGAGGAAGGTAATATTGTACAACTGCATTCTGATTGGTACGCCTTTGTATTGATTGGTACGTGTAGTGAAAGGTATTTACATTTTTGTTAGATTCATGTGGTTTCTGAGACTTGGAATTGGGATATCATGCTCTATCAATTTTGTATAGTGTTGGGTACATCGTTTAGGAAAGGTTGTTTGGAAATCACTAATTTGTACTTGATTTGAACTTGATGGTCACTGTACCCCTTGCGATTGTATTGTGTGTATTTTTGTATCTCAAGTTTGTACAGTTCGGTAACGTTCTGGATACATCGCTACCCGCATGTCTTCTGATTTGTACTTCATGTTTAGGATGGTCCTTGTTGTTGTACTTGTTGTAGTATAATTTCAACTTGATGGTCACTCTTCCCCTTGCGGTTGTATTGTGTGCATTTTTGTATCTCAAGTTTGTACAGTTTGGTAACGTTCTGGATACATCGCTACCCGCATGTGTTCTGATTTGTACTTCATGCTTAGTATGGTCCTTGTTGTTGTACGTGTTGTAGTATAATTTGTATTGTTTGTATAAGTTTTCATATTGTTAGTACTTCATGTTTAGTATGGTCCTTGTTGTTGTACTTGTTGTAGTATAGTTTGTATTATTTGTATAAAGTTTCATGTTGTTTGCACTTAGGCAGTCGTTGTGGTATTCCAGGTAATTTTGTGCCTACCTGGATTGTATACTTCGTACCTTGAGTATGTACGAATTTGAAGTTGTACCTTTTTTGTTATGATATGTACCTTGTTTGTATGTTTAAGCCCCGAATTTGTGATAGAACCTTCTTCACTCAGTTGTAGATTGTGTTATGGTGCAAAGCTTGGTTCATCGGATGGAGAAGGAGGGAGAGGAAATTCTGGCGTATGTGGGGCTCCCATCGGCGAACCGAGTATTGAGTCTAGGATGCTGCAACTGGCTAAGGCAGCATCAGTAGTACCTCGGTATTGTTTCCGAATCTTCCAATCGATTTTTTGTTGCTTTCGTTTCGTATTTGTGTACATCCTTCAGTACATAGTGTACTGGGCATATTGGGTTTACCGAATGCTGTGTTGGAATGTAGGACGGAAGCAGAGGCGCTCCCATTCACATCGGCCACTACTAGAAAGGGAGGGGATCACGTGTTGGTGCAAGGCTGTTCTGAATCGTTTTGTATTGGCTGTGAGGAATGTACTAGGGCAACTATGGCCGGGGTGACTGACTGCTTACTAGCGAGTGTTTCATGTACGGGTGCTGGAGAATCTAATGCTCTTGCAGCTGTGAGCGAACAAGCCATAGTCAACATCGGTGACAAATCCACCGTCACTGTTGCTGAAGAATCCACCCTTGACGTGGCTGATAAAGCAATGGTGGCTGAGGTCGTCACCATTGCTCTGCAGCCCCCCGTGGTTGATGAAGCCATGGCTGATGAAGCCGTTGCTCCACAACCCGCTGTGGTTGAAGCCATTGCTGAGGACGTCATCGTTGCTCCGCAGCTCCTCGTGGTTGAAGCCGTTGCTGATGAAGTTGTTGCTCCACAGCCCCCGGTGGTTGAAGCTGTGGCTGAGGACGTCACCATTGCTCCAGAGCCAAAAGTGGTTGAAGCCGTGGCTGAGGACGTCACTGTTGCTCCAGAGCCAAAGGTGGTTGAAGCCGCGGTTGAGGACGTCACCGTTGCTCCAGAGCCCCTCATGCTTGAAGCTGTGTCTGATGAAGCCCATGTCATTGTCGCCAGGGTTGTCTATCCGGACGTGACGTGGGGTTTTCACGTCCGGATGTCCGTCGGCGTCAGTCCGGACGCGTCCTGACGTGTCAGGATTGCGTCAGGATCAAAAAAAAAATTTTTTTTTTTTTTTTTTTTTCAAGGACGGCCTGTCCGTTGACTTGGACGGACCGTCTGTCCACAAGGACGGCCAGCCGTCAACAGGGACGGACCAGCCGTCCACAAATTTTTTTTTTTTTTTTTTTTTTTCTTTTCGAGGACGGCCAGCCGTTGACCTGGACGGCCGGCCGGCCACAGGACGGACAGACTGTCCACAAAAAAAAAAAAAAAAAAAAAATTTTTTTTTTTTTTTGGATCCTGATGGACGCCGGGGTTGAATCCGTCCATCCGTCCGGACATCCTGACGGACTGACAGGACGTGACAGGGACAACCTTGACTGTCGCGGGTGCTTCTGAAGCCGCTGTGGGGATAGTTGGTGAAGCTGAAGGCATTGATGAAGTTGGGGGGGGCAGGACACTTGTACCGGAGAGGGACTGGATGTAGAAGCTAGCGAGGGTGAGGAAGGCGAAGCTGGGGTTGCTGAACCGGGACGAACAACAAGATCCGGGTATTATGTTATTTGTCATTATTTCTAGTGTTTTTATGTCCACAACATACTTGCAAAATGTACCAATGTTAACACACATGTGTTTTTTGTGGAATTTAGGAAGAAGAGGCGAAAGGCTCAAGACACAGGGAAGCCAGAAAGGCGAAAAAAAACCAAGCAGAGTAGACCCAAAGTGAGCAAATCAGCACCAATGAATTGGACCAGGAGTCCACCTCGTCGCCACTTGTAATTCACAGTTTTAAGTTCCATTTCTCTCTAACGAGCTCACATATTTTTGAAGTTGCATTGCTGTCCATAGGAACAATTTTGGTATGATATTATTTTGAAGTTGCATTTCTGTCCATAGGAACAATTTTGGTATGATACAAGCGACTTGTCCAACGGATTAGAAAGAGTCCCAATCACGGTATCTGTTCCGAGTATGGGATTCCATGCTTTAGAGGAATTTACTTACTGTTCTCAGTCCAGGCTATCTACAATTGCATCAAAGAGTTTGGCTAAAGTGAAGATGGATTTCCCCATTTCTTGGCAATGTGGTGAGCGTTATTGTCATGGGCATGCATGCTGTTGTCGGGTGAAAAAACTTTTGTGCTTGGCGTATAACAAACGAGGGCGTCTACGGAGTTCCATCCTAAAACATGTAAGTATTTCTTGAATTGAGAGGACAACGCTAATTTCATTGCGGTTTAGGGTTTTTTTTCTCTACCTCTTGCAACCATTCAATTTCATTATTCTCTGTACCAACATGTGTCTTGTATTGATTTGTACAGAAAATACTGACTGTGTATTGTTTTGTATGCTTGTAGGTGTCGATGGAAGAGACGTCATTCTGCACTATACAATGTTGTCAAGAGCCGGGTTTTGCATGTCCTGGTCATACAAACCGATTTTTTCTTGAAGAATGCAACAACTCTTGCAACTGCAATAGTTCTTGCGGCAATAGAGTGGTTTAGAGAGGATTACGCATTCCCATAGAGGTTTTTTGGACTGGAGAGAAGGGCTGGGGATTGCGTGCAAAGTAGAGAATTTGCAAGGGTACTTTTGTCTTTGAATATGTAGGAGAGATTGTTACAAATGCTGAGCTCATGCAACGGAGAGCTTTGGGAGAAATGGGGAAATCGGAGGCATTCACGCTAGCATTGGACGCCGATTGGATATCCAAGCAGGAGGTCACCAATGATGTGGCATTGTGCATAGATAGCACTGTCATGAAAAATGTCAGTCGCTTTCTAAGCCACAGGTATTTTCCTGGACTTGTGCCTTGTGATTTTAATAATGTACAGTCGATTTGTACTGATTTGTACAAAAGATATTGAATGTGTATTGGTTTGTTAAGCCGGGAGCCTTGTTGACGGTACTTGTGCTATGTCCATTTCTAATTTCAGTGTTGATTGTTTTTGTAGATGTGAAGATGCCAACCTCATTGATGTGCCCGTCAAAGTAGGTGACGAGGACCCAAGACTCTACCATGTTGCATTCTTTGCACAAGAAGACATTCCAGTGTTTGAAGAGCTCACTTGGGATTATGGTTGTACTTTTAAGAAGCCACAAGTCGATGTTGTAGATCCTGTAATTCCTTTCTATTGTAAGTGTGGTAGCACTCACTGCCGTGACACAGTAATTGACGGTCCCCTACTTCATCACATCACCAATCTCTTGCCGAATGACAAAACATGTGGAAACATGCCGTAGCTTTCATTGTGGAGAATCTACTTCGGTGGATTCTGACAAAATTAACCAGTGTTAGGTGGGTATCTGACACTTATGAAACTTCTATTGCAATGTAATATTCACAGCAGTCTCATATGTCTTGGTAGCCACCCAACACATGTTAATATTCATGGTACTTGAGGAAGGCAGCAACGTTCAACACATGTTAATATTTGTGGTACTTGAGAAAGGCAACAATGTTCAAAGACAAAGGTACACTGCCATGGTATATCTGGTACATCGTTTGGTACCTCTTTGCAAAGTTCGTAGGTTTTGTACCTAATTGTACAAAGAAACAGTTTCCATGTATAAGTTGCAAACTACCGGGAGAACGTGGACCCGTGGATTATGTATATTTACTGATGACCATAAATGATCAAAGGTAGGAAATGCATGAACTTAGTGAAAGCTGAGAAATGACCACGCACTCTGTGAACTAATTGTGCCACAACTTTTGTAAGGTTGTACTTAAAGAAAAAGAACCGCGGTAAACCCGAAATATGGAGCCTGAAGATTGAATTGACGGTGACTTGTTCTACCTTCCGCACATAATACACCAAAAATTGATACTAGTGAGAAGACTACATCTTCAACGCTGCACCCCCTGGAATACAGCGTCCACGATAGCTTGCTGTCCATCAAAATACGGTTAGAAATTTGTTCCCGGGTGGATCTTTTATTGATAGAACTGATAGAAAAAAAACCCTAAGGCACCCTCATGCAGCTGGACGGTTGAAACGAGCAAAAGAGAAAATAAATGCCAGAGGTTAATGAAAACAAAGAACAAAGAGCACAAGCAAATCTAGTTGCAGGTGGGTATGGATAGTGCAGCAGAGTACGGTGTGCAAGTGATGGGGAAGTACCGTTGCTCCACGTTGTCGTAGAAATTGTACCCCAAAAACCCCAGCTCCAAAGGTCAGTCCATAGCTTGGCTCGTCCCTCTCGTCAAATTGGACTTGTGTACACAACTCCATAGTCCTGAATTTGTAATTTGCAGCTGCGTTCCAATCCAATTTATCGGCATCTGTCCAATGGCGGAGCAAAGAAGAAAGTGATCAATATTTTGTACTACTATAAGTACGAAAAGTACTGAAGGTACCACAATTATGACTATAAGTACACAAAATCAGAAATGTACAATTTTTGTACTCTATAGTAAGCTATTCTGACAATATAAAGTACAATGGTTACTTATGTAAATGAACGATGATTGTTCCATGAGAATTGATTAGTAGTAACATAAGTACTGCAAGTGTATTTGTAAGTACACAGACTACAAACACTACGATTTCTGAAAACAATTGAGTTCGAGAACTATGAACCCTGCACCCTGGTTTCAGTTAGTACAGTTAGGACTGTTGAAACCATAGGATGGTACTGCAGCACTTTACGAACATTCCTTTCATTCACCGCTATTGGTACAAATGCAACTGTCTTAGTACAAACAGTAAGTTCACTACATTCCTTGAACGAAATGTGGTTCGAGAACTCTGAACCCTGTACCTTGGTAACAATTGATACAGTCCGTAATTCTTGAACCATGAGATGGTAGTGCAGCACTGTACAATAATTCCTTTCCTAAAACCGCTATTGGTACAAATGCCTCAGTCCCAATACAAGTGGTACCCCTCGTATAAAATAAGTACATAAACTAATGCAGAAATTGATTATGTACTAGGTGATGAGGTAACTTATAAAGTGCCTTTGCAGATAGTACGTCCCAAACCTAGCCTCCAGTCCTGCCAATGTACAGAAGGTGGGTGCTTGAAATACAAAGCGTCCAATGTACGACTTGAAGGATACAACTAAATCCGAACAATACGCTCATTCTCTAAGAGTCAAACAGACCTTCCGATAGGTAAGTTGAAATTTCAGTCCTGTGCAATTAGAAGTAAAGTACGTATACAAACCTTCAAATACTTTGATTCACTGAATCAGTCGATGAAGTTGGGGCTTCTGCTGTCACTGACCGCTCAAACAACGCCTTGCTGCTCCTCACGACAGTAGTACTACGAATTCCTAGATAATATGCAATGTCACCTTGCTTGGAAGTCGGAGTTTCGGAGATATAGGATCCACCCGTCGAAGTGTCCGTCGAAGTAACCAAAGACTCAAACACACAATGTAAAGAACAATGTTGAGTACTACAGAATGGGAAGTAAGTCGTGATGCACTGTTGAACTAGACTAGAGGTACGAAACAGAAAATAATCTGTAATGCACTGTTGAACAAGTGTGCAACTAGTCACTAGAGGGTTAGACATCCTCAGAGCGCAAACTGAACTAGTAGAAGACAAATTAAAAACGAGGACGCAAACACCACTACGGCAATAGAACCCAAACCTCTGCACCTCGGCTAGCAAAACAGAGCAAAATGGCGTAGTAAGCAAAATGGCACTAGCAAAGCAAAGTGCGAGAAGGCAACGAGGCCGTATGACGGAGCAGGTCTATTTGCGGGGCTTCCAATTTGCCAACCAATCGAACGAGCACAGGAAAAGCGGGTCCGTTGCGTCACTTCGCAGAAGCCTTCCATAGAATCTACGGAACCTTCCAAGATGGTTCGGTTCGATACGATGAACAAGAACAAACTTGTACAAATTTTGTACAATAAGTACTTAGTTTTACAAAATGTACGGAACTGTGGACGGAGAGAAGTTCCGTAAGCTGAATTGAAACAAAAGTTTCCAAAATTAAAGATCATTGCTAAATTGATAACTAAAACTTTTCAGAGTACTCAATCACAGGTATAAATTTTTCCTAGAATGCGTAAATAGCAGGCAGTGCACCGACTTCTTTAAGACCAAGATCTGGACTTAATAGTTTTTCTTCAACCCTGAACAACCTATTTGAATGACAAAACTCGCAATAGATATAATAAAAAGAGATGTGTAAAATGTATTGACACATCAATAGAATACACTTTCGGTTTCGTCCAACAAGTTCAGCAACCCGCTCGACTGTTAATTCTCCCTCCGACACACCAAAACCATGTTTGTGACTTTGTGTATATATGAGGCATGAATAGACACATGAGCGTAACCTGAATATTAGACCTCCAGCTAAACCGCAGTTGAAATTGACAATGAAGAATCATGGACCTTATATTGAGAGCAATTAAAGAAAAGTCCAGAATGGAGAGAACGCATCAAACACAACAACAGATTCCGTGATAACCTATTACAAATTACTTTGAACAACAGCTGAAGGCCAAAAAACCTCTTGTATTTCCAATCCCTGTTGAATGCACATCCTTGCTCCATCACCACACCGTATGGAGAAGAATAACAGAGTACAAAACTATACAACACGTATCAAATTGTACATAAAGTATGACTTTGTATATAATGTATTTCTTACTACTTATAGAAAGTAAAGTTCTGCACAGTTTCCAAACCGTGCACAGCAAAATTCAGTGCAGCGGGATCCCTGACGGTACTATCTATGTAGTTTGGTTGAAGTCTAAGTTCCTCTGGACCTAAACATCAAAAAGGTTCTACTCTACGCGCCACAATGTGATCCGGTCGCCTCCAACTAAGTCATGGAATTGACAATAATATTTCCATCCAAAATGAAACAGGACTTGTAGTTGTCTCCTCCTGGTGCAAGATACGTTCACATGGATTCCCAGCCAATAAATTTTTCCGATATATCGAACTTTAACAACTCCTGGGAACTCAGCTCTTTGAAACTCGTGTAGATACGAACGGGAAAACCATGCAGGCAGCCTCTGCATGGACCAAAATTGAGAGATTGAGAGAACATCTTTTCAAACTTTCAAGACCCCCCCCCCCACATTAAAATCAAAACTGCACTTACAATTAAAGTTGCACTTACCAAATTCCGCAGGGACGCCTTCGTCAAGGTCTTGTGGAAGGCGTGTCTTACAATTTCTCCATCCAGCCCTTGGACAGGCGCCACTGCCGGTGTGGGTACCGCAGCCATGGAACCATATATTGTCTCGCAAAAACAACGTCAGTCGACACCCTCGGCGAACTCGGCGCAAGGAGACTAAAGTTAGGAAGCAACTAAAACCTGACAACCTATGAAAGCAGAGGTTGTTTATAAGCCGACATGAGGTGGAATTCCGCACACCACGACTCATGAGCCCATTTATTGAATCCTTAGGCCTAAGGCTATTCAAATAGGTGACGATGATGGCACTCTCAATGCCTTCTTAGCACCGCACATTCATGAGCAAATGTGCGG
Source organism: Antitrichia curtipendula (assembly GCA_951230915.1). Taxonomy (NCBI): domain Eukaryota; kingdom Viridiplantae; phylum Streptophyta; class Bryopsida; order Hypnales; family Leucodontaceae; genus Antitrichia; species Antitrichia curtipendula. Next base: position 9,289,802 of record OX579634.1, read on the forward strand.
ACATGAAGTTTTGCGTTTAGGATAGTACGAACAAGAGATCATTAGGAGTTTACAAGTAATGCAAAAGGAAGTCTACAAAATGGCATGCTGGTGTAAAAAACGGAATGTTAATGTACAAAACGTTGTGTTGTGTACAAAATAGTACAAGAAATACAGTACTAGTCTTCGTCTTCCCGCTGTAAGCCAGCCCTAATAGCAACGACATTGTCGTCGCTTAATTTGTAAGTGACCTCCCCACCTTTTCGCCTACCTGGCTTCGGAATCATAGAAAATTTACCGTGGATAACAAGATGTGCATCAATATGGGCTGGTTGGGAGTTGCCCAAAAATACATAACCATTGTTCCACTTCTGATAATAAGTACCTCGTATGACGAAGTCGCCAGCTTCAAACTGCGGACCCCATGCGCAAGTGAAGCTGTGATCAACCACATACTTCCCCCTGGTGCACTGCAAAATATAAAACTCCACTCCCTCTACATTGCCCTCCGCAGCAGGGACAGCAAAGTTGTCACCTGGCCGAATGAGGTCGCCAATGCCTTCGCCTTCGACAGCCTCCTCCCAATCCTCATCATCTGGAACGTCGTGGTCCGTCATATGATTAGCAACTTCTTGAAGATCATGCGGCTTCAACTTTACCAAATCCCAGTTCTCAATGTGGGACTTGTTCCTACAGTTGACGAAATTGCCGTCGAGGCAATAAACACAGAAGCACGACAATTTGCGAACAAAAAGCTGTGTTGGATCCGCAACAGAAAAAGAGTAGATGGAGTGCAGAGCCTGGGAATCTTTCACTGTTTCACAATGGTAACTACGCTCCCTCGTGACATCCTTCGGAATTTCCCAGAAATATTTCTGGACTTCTTTGATGCCGGTCTTTTCGAAGTTCGTGTCGACCTTCCCTCCCATCGTCTCCGTCAAGAACGAAACAGCATCATGCGCATTTTGCATCCTCCTCCACGTGTTGTGTAACTGGGACTGCCGTAAAGCACGCTTGACGACAGCACCAGTTCCGTCCCACTCTCCCTTCCCGTGGCCTGTTCCAAAGAAATTCTAGTTCATCGTGCACCCATTCGTTAATCCAGGATATCTAGCCACGAAATAGAATGGTCGGGCACCCTTGAACTGACCCGCACAGCCATCGGACCACACTATGTGGTGCTTGGGTCGAAATCCTGTCCATTTACGTATAAAGTCAGTACACTCCATATCATTTTCAATTTCAGTACAAGATTGGTACAAAATCAATACATGTAATACAAAGTCAGTAGTACCTTGAGATTCTAGCCATCGCCAGTGCTGCATCAAGCAGTGCTGTACGAACAGGGAATCGTGGGTCGCATCATCTGTGATGTAGAAATGTGACTCTTTCACTATAGCTCCATCTGGTTTAAAGCGATACGTGATGTGAACAAGAATACTAATCTTTGTGGAGCACCAGTACATGCTCTGGATTTGATTCTGGATCTCGAAGGTGTAGTTCTCGGCAAAATCAATATGTGATAAAATCACATCTTTACCCAAATCTTGCAGAGAATCCTTGCACTGGTTGTCTTGCCACCTCGCAATGAAATTGTGCTTGACAAACTGTGGCAACTTAGACTTGAAGTATTCAAAAAATACTTGTGGAGAAGTCTCCTTGTACACCTCCACGATCCTCTTCCGGGGCTTCCCTTCCCGTATCACTCCAATGACTTCATTTTCGAAACATTTCCAAGTAACATTTGAAGTCGAGGATAATTCAAGAGGACAAATATGAAGCTTCGAAATACCGCAATTGCCGCACGCACCCATAACACAATGCAAAGCGTGCCACTCTTCATTTTCAGGCTTAGGGCAAACAATGTCTTGCCACAGAGCCGTCGTACCTGCATATGTCTTGAAATGTGCTTGACAGTTTGCTTCTTCTTGTAGTCAAAAAAGGCACACCTCACACCTGCACTGGCAATTCTCTACAAAGTGGATTCCCTTCGTGCCGTCCCGAATGCGATTGAACCCTTCCCTCAACATGTCGATCTCTACATGGTACCTACAACAGCATACGTTTCTCTCATTGCAGGTTTTAACAAAGTAAGGCTTCAATTTCTCGAAGGCTCTCTGTTTGACGTTGACGTCGGGGTGCGCCTCCATAAACCTATGAAAGAATGCGGTCTGCGAGATGCAAAAGAATTATGAGAAACAGTACTCGATGCTGGAACATTGTGTACTTGTGATACATTTTGTACAATAATTAGTATAATGCATACCTAAACTATTGTAATGAACGTATTGCACAGCAATCGAATCGTACCTGACTTTCCAGTAAGTAGTGGGTGCAGTGCTTGTCATATGTATTCGGACTTGTCCATTTTTGTACGATTTCCTTTCTGTTGGGGTTGACACGCGTCTCCTCTGTCCACCACTTTGTAACGAGGTCCTTGGTCTCCGTAGGCAGCCCCGGCCTCTTTTTTTATTTTGCAAGTGCAAAAGGTTTTGCGAGCAAACGCACAGTACTGTGGTGGGTTATGGCCACCTTCAAATTAGCTGGATGAACTTTAAAAACCCGTGATAAAGCTTTGGTGCTGGTCACACTAGCAGAAGTAGCGGCGTCTAGGAGTACAGCCTTTCTAGCAAGCATGTCTGCTGATTGAACCCCCTTCACAGCATGTAACTCCGACCGATAATTTCTGAGGAATTCAAATTGAGCTTTTGCATCCTCTCCACGAGGATAATATTCAGGAAGAAATGGAGAAATACGTTCATCCTCCAAAAAACGTTCCATGATTTTCAGCCTAGAAGATACCTCCGGACAACCTTGCATTGTTAATGTGAAGAAATCCACAATTTCGACCAAAATAAGCGATTGCTCCTGTGGAGACATCTTCCTTTGTACCCCCAATTCTTCATCTTGGACAACAAGCAAACGAGCTGCTTCTTCTCTCTCCCTCACCAACTGACGACGTCGACGTTGCCTCTCAACTTCCCCGTCTCTCAGAACCTCCCTCATGGCATTATAATCCTCCACCCTCCCACAGGATCCCTTCCTCTTGAATCCGGCACTTCGTTCTTGAAGCCTTCTATTCGCCATCCCCGCATCCCCGAGAACTGAAATCAACTCGCAAGGGCGTGCCACTGGGCGTACAGTTTGTATAGAACCATACAAACGATCCTTGAATTTCCTCTAGCGGATCTCACGGATCCGTTTGTGCAAAGGCGAAGGAATCCGTGAGCTAGGAATGGAAGGTTTCATCGCCGCTAGAGAAAATTCAAGAAGCTTGAGAATACAAACACCCTAAACGAGACACAGGAAGACCCGTACAAAGCAAGCACCAAGACCAAGCACACTTCTTGAAGCACCATTGCAAATGACTTGCATTGGAAAAGGCAACGGTGACCTTACAACATTCGGTGAATAGGACCATACTATTAAACAGACAATCATGATACCGTTATTGTGCCTTCCAAGATCATTCGCAGATTAGATCTAGTCATCGGAGAGTACGCTGGGTCACCTCATTGCATGCAAAAGAACAACCGAGTATAAATTTGTATGCGAAGTATGGAAAATTGTACAGAAAATATCTATAGTACTTACAAGAAGTAAATTCTCCACAATTTCTAGACCGTACACAGCAAAATTCAGTGCAAAATTCAGTGTAGTTTTTGCTCACTGCAGGAGTTCCTACATTGTAATCTAACATTGTTTTCATTTGCACGTCCTAATTTACGTAGCGGATTAGCTAAATGGATGTTCTATGGCTTCTATGTTGTCTACCTCATGAAGCACCACGACGGTTACCCCGATCCTAGAGCTAGATCCTCACACACAATAATAAAGTATATTACTGAGCCACCGAAGCATTCGCGGCTCCGGATGCCCCCGAATTCACGGTCACTTGTCAAACCGACCAGTAAAGCCGCCGGGATGTGCGGCGTACCAAAGTTGTACAGTTTGTACTCATCGCATTTGATCGCACATCGGGCCAGAGGGGCGACCGTAGCATGCGATCACCCAGGAGGCCTGCAAAAACAAAATGGAGCCCCGGAAGAAAGGTCCATTGACCTCTAAAGACACTGGAGGAAATCCTTCTAGAATGGAGCAACAACAAACAATACCGCCGGTCCGACCAAACGTGAACCCTGGGCAAAGCCAGCCTCGGCACTTGAAGGAGCAATCGACATGCCTACAGCAGCTCCATTATCTTCTTCATCAATAAGGGTAGAGACCCCTCAACAAATCAATCCCATCATCCCATCACAGAACCTTGTCACCGAGACTGAAGAGCCTTTTATTAGTTGTCGAAAGTCTGGGCTCAAGCTAAAAACAAGGAAGAACAAGCGAGCCCCTATACATAGTCAAGGTCAGACCTCTACGAGTCCGGTGGAAGAGCCGCAGAGGAAGGTTCGGCCACGGCGATTTGAGCCAGAGGAATCCAACTTGGAAGAAGGTGCCAAACCTTCAAATCGTGAGGAAGGCACCGGTCCTGCCAACCTAGAAGAATGTCCGGAAACTAGCAGCCTATCAGTGGAGCAGGCCCAGAAGATGGCTGTGAAGTTTGGAAATGGAAAGTGGACGTCAAATCCAAGTACCATCCCCCATGATCCAATGAAGGTTCCCGAGAAGATCACAGTAGCTTTGGAGTTCAAGTTTGAAGAGGGAGCCGACAAAGATGTCATGATGAAAAGGCGCCTGAAGACTAAAGTAAATGCCAATTTGAAGTTCAAACAATTATCTTCTTACATGTACATCTTTGGACAGGGCAATTACTTCAAACTCAATGTAGATGACATAAAGAACCTTGATGAGAAGTCCAGGATAATCTTCAGGCCACTTGAAGAGGAAGAGATACAGGCTATGCTACAACGATTGGTAAAGGTAAACTTTAGCAAGCAGATTTTGACGATCATGCCCAATACCAAGGGAAGACCAAAATGTTGGTTGGATTGTGTGAAAGCGGGGTCATTCCTTATTATTAATGGCCAACACACATGGCAAGCCTCAAAGCAGATCATTGGTAGGTTGTACACCATCGATGATAATTCCATCATTGATAAGGTGAAGACATGGACCTGTGAGGTGATGTGGTCTGAGAACAAGGATCACTTACACACGCTATGCCGCTATCCTGCAAGTGCAACGATGGCAATGTGGAAGGCCCATTTCTATCCTCTATCCCCGCCACAATCATTCATTGCCGCCATCTCTGGATCTCTGCTGGTCGACCCAAGCAAGTCCGGAAAAACCAGGCAGCAACAAGTCAGGATGACAACTCCAAAAGATATGAGGTATTATTCAAATCCCAGACTGAATCAAACCGTGCGATTTGAAATGATTCATACCTTTTCTTACATTAAAATTTGATAATTCCAAATAATCACCTCTTGTCTACTTCAAAACAGATTTAGAAAGCTTCAATTAGATTTGTGCAATTTTAGACCGCGCGGTCTGAAGTGCAAATCATAGTATATTATAAATACATGTTCTATTTAGTGATTCCAGTTCACTTTGTTCTAATTCTAAGACTTCAGACTACACTGTCGTGATGTAAATGAATACACTATATAGAATGTGTATTAATTTGTATTTTAAAGAGATTCTATAATTTGAAGGTCAAAACTTATTGGTAACGCTTTCAGTGGCTTCATGGTGACACTCCTAATGGCTTCAAGGTGATGCTTGTTGCTAATGGAGTTGTTAAAAAGACGAAAGTCCTGGACTTGTTTTACCAGTTTGGAGTATTCTTTTCAATTCATTTAGAATCTATGCATGGATTTAGAGTTCGACTCTAGAATGTCGAATTGGAGGATTTTTATGGAATCACAAGATCCAGAGTCTCAACCAAAGGCTAAACTAGAGCTTTCCTTGTCACAATTGCCAGTTCAACCATCTCAGCCAGCAATTTTTGTACCAATGCCAATATATTTGCAAGATGAGGCTGGACCTTCTCGTCCATTAAAGAAACCTTGTGCAGAGCAACGTTGGCATGGTAATCTCCAAAGAGACGCTTGTGCTTTGGTGATCCTATTCTAAATCGGATGTGTTGAACCGGACACCCAAGAAGTGGCATTTGAAGCAAGTTATGAGGGCCTGAACGACGACCATTATTATTGTATGGTAAGGCCAATCAAAGGAAGCCCTGGCCATCAGCGTTGGTTAAAAGGGTCAGTGAATCCTTTAACAAAGGCCGAACGTGCAGATTATGTTGCAAATATTGTCAAGCGCATCCTCTAGGGTAGGAGAAATAGGAAGAAGAAAAGTAGCTTTCATTATTCATGTAGAAAGCAATTGTTAAGGGTTAGAATGATTACTATAGACGGTTGCCTTGAATCGCTGCAGTTGATTTGTCAAGCACAACGAGAAATTTAACATACGGAGGTACTATCTCATATTTAGCAACTAGAGAGGATATTGTAGAGGTTGAATCCGTTTCATGCAAAGCTCAACCAGTTATTGCCTCTAGCTGTAGTGATTAGAATCAATACATTAATAAAGAGGAAGAGAAGGAGGAGAAAGAAGTAGACAAAGAAGAAGAGCATCAATAGCAAGTACTACTAGCACTAGAGTTGGAGGCTGAGTTTGGAAGTACAAACATAATGGTAAGAAAACAATTACCCCAAGTGATAGTACCTTTGAATGTATGCAAAAAAAATTCTTAGAGGTAGATTTTGCAACTTTGGACCATTTTGTGCACATTGAAAGCCCAATTTTGTCGGTGTATAGCATGTAAAAAACAAATACATATTGAGTGTTTTATAGCCTAAAAACTAATTCAGCATTTTGAAATCTTTTCTGAAGTGTTTAGTTTTTGAAGAATTTTAGGCAAAATCCAGCACTTTTATTTCAACAGTTTTGCTGAATTTTGTAAAACCGCTAAAGTGTCCTAAAATTTTGAATTTTTTTGGAGTGAATCTAACGTGTAGAATATGTGGTTATAAATTTTCTGGCTTAAAGTCTTATAAATTGAAGAAATTATTCAGAAGATTCCTTTGAGGAACATCTACCAATTTTTTATTTTTTATTTTTTTGGAGACTAGTTCTCACCTAAACCTTGTGTTGTCTTCTCTCCAAAGGTGCTGAGCCAACTTACGGACAAGAAAGAAGAAGAAGAAGGATCAATGGAAGAAGGAGAGGCTACTACCATGGAGGAGGGGGAGGTGTGAGCCCTCAAGTTAGCACTTGAAGCTCTGGATTTATTTTTCGCGATTTACTGTTAGTTTTTAGTGTTAATTCACGCAAAATAGCATGAATTAGTAGTTGAGAGGAGTTTGGTAGAAGTCCCTACCAGATTAGTGAGGAACCTTCCTAATTCATGGAAAGCACAAAATACTATGCTTTTCTATGTTTATGTCTTAAGTTCAGTGTCTTAGAGTCCATATTAACGTATTAGAGAGATGTGATGAAGTGAGAGTTAGCCAGTTCTAGTATCTTGTCCATGTAACACTTGACGTGTGAATACATGTGACATTCTGGCTAAAGTGCAAGAGTCTATATCAAGGTTTAGAAGTATCTCGATCCAATTCATGTAGAATATGGATTAGTTACATGAAGACCTATAAATGTTGAAGAATATGAATCAGAATGCAAAGTAGAAGAAGGGCGAGGTGATTGGAGCTTACAGAAAGGTGCTTTTAGGATAAAAGCATGCCAAGAGATCAACAGCGGAGCTAATCATCCACAACAACCCCGGTACCAGAATAATTTGCCCCCCCGAGCGAAAATTATTACGGAATTGCTAAAATTAGCATCTTTATTGGAGGTTTGGTTTTGCCCTTGGCCTTTGGACACTTTCCAAAAGATGGCCCAAAAATTTTGGGATTTTACAAAACTCCACGATGACTCCATGGGAAGTCAACCGCCTTTGAAACTGATGGTAATTTCTTAGAAATTACCCAGAGTGCGGTAAAATCTCACTAAAAATTAAATTAAAGTTTTATGTATTAGATAAGCGACTTGTCAAGTTTGAAGACTTTCTGATAGTCAGAAGTACCCGAATCGGCAACGACATCAAATTTAACAAAAATTTACAACACGAAGGCGAGTTGACCGGCGAGCCAGGAGCTAGCGATGTCCGAATGTCGCAAACAAGGAATGTTTTCTTACTATCACGAACCTACCAAGCAACCCTAGCCAATTAGTTTCCTCGGGAAACTCAAATTCCATTAGTTGGGATTTTGACTTTTCTCTAGAATTACCGTTAGTGGTTTTTACGAATATTTACAGCCTGGAAGAAGGGGTAAGGGGGTCCCCTAGACTAATTGGGGTCTTCTGAACGCGATGGCGCAATCGGTTTTCAATTTGGAGTTTTTCCCTAAAAGATAGACAGGGCCAGCTCTTAGTTTGACTTTTTTAGAGTAATTCGTAGTAATTCGAGGTTAATTAACAAAATATCTTGATGAAAATCGAAGATTGGATTTAGTTAAGATGTCAAATCTTTCCTTTAAAAGCCAATTTAGATTAAACTAAGAATATTTGGAATTGACCTAAGATTAAATTGCAAAATATCTAGGTTAGTTAGGGTTATTTTCATAAAATCTTTTGGGAAAATCAAGGATTTGATTTAGGCAAGATTTCAAGGCTAATTAAAGCCTCCAAGGAACTTGCTTGAGGACCTTCCTTCCTATTAAACAAAGATTAAATGCAAAATATCTCGTAGTAGTTTAGAATTTAATTAGGTAGTTAGTTAAACGTTTTTTAACCGACAACTTACCGGGGAGGGCTTGGCTCGAGTATAAAAGGCCTCCCCTCGAGGTTGTCGGTACCCTCATTCTTATTTCCAAACCCTCATTTTCATTTCTTGTTGGTACTGACACGCTGTCAGACCAAACTTTTATTTTCTCGTTTTCTTGGTACCGACGCATCGTCGGACCAATTTTCATTTTCATTCTTGCTTTTATTTTGTTGTTGTACTACCAACGCATCGTTGGAATACTTTTAAGCCAGCATTTGGCTATTTCTTTTATTTCCTTGATTTTCTTTCATTTTCTTGTGTTGTTTTGAAGGACTGGAGGGTCCCTTCAAAACAATTTGCTTTTTTGTTTGAATTTGGAGGCCTAAAGCCCCAAAACTTTGAAATTTGCTTTGGATTACTTGAATACTAACACATTGTGACACGTGAACTGTATTTGGTACTAAAATACTTAAGGCAGCGAAGCTTGACTTTGCCAAAAGTGTTTTAGACCAATTTCCCACTCAAAGTTTGTTGTATAACGGAATTTGAGAATTTGGTCGCTAATGTTTGGTTAAACACTTTCATGTGTACCTCCTTTAGCGATTAAACGTTGACTTTGATTTGAAATTTTGGAAGATTCGTTTCTAATGTTCGGTTAAACATTGTCATGTGTACCTCCTTTAGAATCTAACTTTCAAAATACTTAAATTGGCTTAAGAAGATCCATTTGTCTTGGGGTTGCCCCCGCACGGCGAAGCTTTGACCCTTAAAAGTTAAAATTTGTCATTTGAAACTCAGATTTACCTCATACGGCGAAGCTTTGACTTGGAATCACAAAATAAGATTCTTTTGAACCTTTTTTAAAGTCCAAAGTTCGTTGTTTCATTTCTCTTTTGCGTGGACAGTTGGTGAAGGTATTTTTGCCTCCAAGTGGCCATTTTGTTGCTTTTAATTTCATCATTTATTGCTTTGTTTTCATTTCAAATTGCTAGATTTATTACTTTGAAGTTTCATAGAAAATAGTTTCGTTTTAGCATTCTGTATTTTCGTTAAACTTACAAAAATTAACTTTCTTTTATGTTGAATTCTAGTTTCGTGGTCATTCCCTTTTAAAGTGCTTGGTTTCTTTAAAAGTTGAAAATTCATTCCTTTATCAGACTTTCAAAAATTCAGTCATTGTTGGATTTTCCAAAAATTTCAGTTTTAAAAGAGGTCAACCAGCCGCAGGGAACCAACTGTCAGAAACACAGTCAAAACTGCCGGAAACACAGTCGGGAACGCGCAGGGAACCAACTGTCGGGAACACAGTCAAAACTGCCGGGAACGCAGTCGGGAACGCATAGGGAACCAACTGTCGGAAACGCAGTCAAAACTGCCGGGAACGCAGTCGGGAACAGTCACAGGGAACGCCTGAGAACGCCGCAAGGAGCAACCAGGACGCCCAGGGACGCCCAGCGAGGACAGGAAGGGGACGAGCCAGCCACTTCGGGCAGCCACAGGGAGGTTGACTCCAGGGTGGTTCAAATTCAAGCAAGTCCTGGAGTTCAACTCCCAAAAATTAAGCTACAAACTTTGGTAAGCACCTCCATCACCATTATACTTGGAACTAATTGAATCTTGCATACAAAACCCATTTCTAACAAGTATATGTCTAAACATTAAGGTCAAAATACTATCCACAAAAGGGGTGGTTGTTGCCACGCCCATAATTTTTGAGTTTCGGAAGAAATTTGAACACCAAGAAGTCCTCCAAAACTCACAAATCTCCCCAACGCCATAACTCCTAAAACAACAACAACATCATAAGAAGTGAAAGAAAGCGAGATCATAAAAAGGTTAACAAGGGAGGACGAAGAATAAAAGGAATTAAGGTTAGTATCTTACTATTGAAATTTGGATTGTTTTGATTCTTCTATTCTTTTCGTTAGTATCTTACTATTGAATTTTGGATTGTTTTGATTATTCTATTCTTTTTGTTAGCATCTTACTATTGACGTTAGATTGTTTGGATTGCAAAATTCCTTTTACTATTCATCGATAGATTTGTTTTGATTATTTTAGCTTATTTTATTAGATTACTATTCATTCAGTTGGTTTTAGTTATTAATTAGGATTCCAAAGACAAATTAGTTGTTTGTTTTGTTGTTTGGATTCTGTTTTATTAAGCCTAATAAGCCAAATAGATACAAACAAATACCAACTAATATCTTGGAATATTTAACAAAATAACTATTAAACAATTGGCAATCAAATAAAACTACTATTCATTGAAAACTTGGGAAAATTGAATTAAATTTATCATTTAATTTAAATCCCTAAAACCAAAGGATTATTTTCAATTGCCAAAACTAACAAAACTTGACTTTTAGATAGGTTTTAGAATTACAACTCAACAACAATTGACTCAAATTTAACTAAAATGGCGTGATTCATGAAAGACGATGGAGGACCACGAGGAGACGATCATGTTCGTGTATTGCAATGACGGAACTGTTGATGTTTTCGATACCGAGGTATGATTTCCAAAACTCATTTGACTTTTCTTTTCATTCTTTAGATTAGACTTTAAAAAAATCAAAATTAACAAGTAGAAACCCAAATAGCTAGTTAGAATTCAAAAATCCCTAAAATTAGATTAGTAACTTAGAATAGATTCTGGTTTATTTAGAAATTTAATTGCATTCAACTAACCATAGAAGTTTTAATTCTTTAACCATTAGTGTGTTTTGAATTACTTAGATTAGATCAAAATCAACATAACAAAGTGTCCATTGCTTGGAAGGCCAAAGAACACTACGTTGATTTCATCCCCTAGAAATTACTTTTCATGCCGCTAGAATCCGTGTGCACGTTTTACCTCTGAAGGGGGGAGATTAAAGATCTTTGCACAGGAGGTTGCAGCAAAGTTTGAGCGGCAAGAAAAGCATGAAGAAACCCTAAACAAAGCAAACGAGGAGACAACAACTACGCGGAATGAAGCAAATTCAGGTGCATGGCTCAATTTTGGGTTGCCTTTCTAGACCCCAACCGTTAACGGCTACGCTTTTGAAGGTTCTAGTTTGCTTTTAACTTAGGCTGTAATTTGGTAAAATGTTGTAGTATTCTTTGCCTTTACAGTGGATGGCTGTTAATGGCCACGCTTTTCTAGATTTCAGTTTAGGATTTAGGATGCTACAATTTGGACAAACTTTGCAATTCACTTTGCTTTCTTAGACCTCCAGCCATTGATGGCTACACTTGTCAGGACTCTAATTTGTTCCTACGTTTTGTCTAAAATTTGTCATCTGTTGAAATTTTTATTATCTTTCTACACCCCAGTCGTTAATAGCCATGCTTTGGGAGACTCCAATTTGAAGCAATAAATCACTGAAATTTGTCAACATAAATTTTTTTAACATCCATGTTTTTAGAGACATAAATTGAATTCACTACACCCCAGCCGTTAATAGCCATGTTTTTAGAGATATAAACTGAATTCACTACATCACTGAAATTTCTCAAATGTTGAAATTTTTTGGATCCTCTTAGACCCCTAGCCATTAACGGCCATGCTTTTAGAGACTCAAATTGGATTCATTACGTGCCACATATTGGCCAAATGCTGAAATTTTTAGAGTCTTCTTATACCCCAACCGTTAATGGTCATGCTTTGGGGGACTTAGTTTTGTTTTCATGTGATGCTTTAAATTGGTCAAAGGCTAAAATTTTTGGACCCTTTCTACACCCCAGTCGTTAATGGCTAGGGTATTGATTTATATATTGTACAATATATATATATATATATATATATTTATTTTTTTATTTTTTTAAATTTTTTCTTAGTTTTTTTTTTTTATATTTATATATATATAAACTAGAACTTTTTCTAATCTTGAGTTACATGTTATTTCAAAGATGTTGATTGAAGGAGATCCACAAGCACCGGGATTAGGTGCTTTACTTCAACCTCTTTCTGAAGATCAGCTGGAGGTAGAATTGCATAGCCTCTTGAAGGAAGAGACTGTGTATACTTCTTCTTGTCTTGAGCAGTTGAGGTCAGGGTTGATAGGACGTCTCGACGTCCAGCAGACGTAGGCGCTAATTCTGGGACGTCATTTGACATACCGGATTTTAAAGTTCTCCTGTCCACTAGACAATCAATCGGACAGGCAAACTGCTGTCCAACGAACGGTGCCCACTACGTCCGTTGCATTGCTTGCGGAAGCTACGTCCAGATGTCCGGTTTGGGGACGTGTTTTGTCCTAAGACGTTCAAATTCATCAACCATGGTTCAAGTATCAACCACGGAGAAAATAAAAAATCAATATTCCTTTATGTCGTATGATTTCTTTGCCGGTTGTGAGACCTTTTTTGAATAATGATGTCATGAATCTAGTTGTATACTTTGTTACTTGTGGTTATATGGAGGGAAATGGAGTTTTCTATGTTTCTTTGGAGAACAATGAAGGGAAGACAATTGATGTTATAGATGCTATTGTGAAATTGTGGAGTGACAATTGGGTGCTGACAATTGGGTGCGAGCTAATGCTACGTTTAAAAAAGAATTAAAAAATGATGAAGACCTTAAACTTTTTTCTAGCAAAATGTTTATGAGATGGGATGGCAACCATCGTTTGCAAGCATGGTTGCCTATTATCAACCGTGATCATGCCAATGACTTTGCATGGCATTATGCTGTTGTAAGTATTGTTGTGGACGTCAAGGGGGACATTGCAACTATGTTGGCAGCATTACATGAAGTTAATTGGTAATCTCTTCTATTTCTTTATCAATTTTGTTTTCATTTCACTTCTTAGTCTTTTAAGCTTGTTTGATTTGGACCATTGCAATTCTTAGTATTCTACTTTTCTTTTGGTTTGATATTCACTTCACATATTTTAACACAATACATTTGTTTTGCCAGGAGAAACCAGAAATCCCATGTTTCTATCAATCTTGTTCATAAGCTTTATTGCATTCAAAATATTGTTGGGCAACCACTCTCATATTTGAAAAGCTTGTCTCCAAAGAGGATCTTATTGCAACTGAAGTCAAGCATAAGTCAAAATAGAGAACTTAACCCCTAAAGGTTTTTGACTATGTTTTCACCAAAAACACTCTAAAACTGTCATTTTTAAGACAACCACCAAATTTTAGAAAAAAAAAAATTGGGGACAAATTTAATCGTAGGATCTTTTAGTAAAATGATGTAAAAAGATGTGAAAAAATTTCAGAAATTTCCACCGTGTGGATTGCAAGATATTAGTGTTTGAAGTTACAAAAATCTTTTTTTTACCACTGCAAAAATCCGGGCAGCTGCACTTCAGAAGGCAATATTTGTATGAAACAAAGTCCAAATGGTTGTAACTCTTTGAATTCATTCTTCAATTCAAGTTGGCTACATGCTTGAAAATTTTCAAATCATTTGGAATTGTACAACATGTACAAAAAAAATAATAAGTAGAAAGAAGTAGAAAATGAGTCAAAATACTAAATTGTAAACAATTTATTTATGGAATTGAAAAATTCCAATTCCAATGGTAAAAATGTTTTAATAAACAATCTACAACTAATTTTTATTTTTTTTCCAAAAATATTAAAAACTGAATTAAATAAAGGATTTCAAACTTTTTTTTGTAATGTATAGATTCTATAACTAGTGGCAAACTACCCCAAACTAAACTCCTCATAACTTTTGATTCATCCATCAAAATGGGATGATCCAAAGCTTCCCACTTAGATAAAAATCTAAAAAACCAACTTCAAATTTTTATTTTTTTTAAAAGTCATTTTTAAAGAATTTTTTGAGCTGCCCGGGCTGTCCAAAGTTCAAAGAAAATCACATATCATGCAATAACTTTTTAACTATGTAGTCAAAAGTTACAAAAATTGTTGAGCCTTAAAGCTACTCCTTGGGCACATGTTGTGTGAAAATTTCAAAGAAATAAAAGAAAAACTCCATCCGTAGTGAGCTGCCTAAAATTGCTATATTGCCAAAAAACGCAGTTTGATCCTTTAGGGGTTAGTTCACTATTATTATCTAAATAAAGTCTTATATCAAGTTCATTTCTAAAGTTTGATTTATCATTTCATATTTGAATCTAATCCTTAGACCATTCCTTTCTTCATTTGAATTAATATTGGGTTGCTCTAGCATACATAACATTTGTCATCATGTACAATTTTTATATTTTTCTAATACATCATTCATTTCATGCAGCAAGAATTGGAGGAGACTGTTGCTATTGCTCAAAGAAAATTTCATGAGAAATATCCCAATCCAACATATTGGACTCCAACAGCAGTTCCTGAATGGATTTCCAAAGTTGTTGACAAGGTGAAGGTAGCTTCTCATTTAGAATTGAAGAGGCAACTCCCTAGGGCAACTCCCCATTGCAGATCCTAAACACACGACGTCATTCTTGGAGCAAGTGAAATGTCACTATGAAACTCATGATGAAAGTTTGAAGATGACTCAAGAAAAACTTTGGATGTTGGCAACTTCAGCAATGGACACTTCTATGAAGATCAAGTGGCTAGAGAGATGGAACAACTCTCTTACTCTTCGTGAGGCTCTCAAATTTTCAAAAGTAGAATTCAACGATATTGACTTTCCTAAGTGGCTTCATAAAGCTACATGGTGGGCTCAAGTGAGTACTTGTCTTTCTTTCTTGTTCTTTTAGTATTTTTTTTTAACCTCTTCATTCAGTTATAACATTCTTCTAATTTAAATTTTGTATGTGGCACTTGGCTATTGAGATAAAAAAGCTTTCTGATGTTACAATGTTTGATCTTGGTGTGTATATTAACTATATCTCCCACATGATATGGATCCTTTGCCCACTATTTTTGATTATGTGGAGACAATGCGCATATTATTGTGTGATACCGCCTTCTTTCGTGAATTTGTTGTGGATAAAAGAATTCACAAGAACTACAAGATTGATAAGCAATTCAACTTCAAACCAGGTATGCAAAGGATGTTGTATAGGTACTTCAAGTATGTTCTTTTTCCTATCAAAGCCATTTTCAAATCTCCCACTTTCTTTTCAAATTATTTGGACAAAGAAAGTGAAGAGTGCATGTTCACTGAGGGGATCATGAAATCTTGGGATTCCATACATTGGAAAAGATGTAAGTGATATTTGGATTGTCTCCTTAAAAGACCTCCTATGTTTGGCATTGTGCTTCGAGATTCCATTGAACCCGCTCTCAAAGGTACAGTTCAAGATGCTTCTAAAACGGTGGATAAGGATGCAGCCAAGAAGCCCAAGAAGACAAAGGCAAAGACAAAGAAGTTAGTGGTTCAACTTGATGATTCTGATGAGAATGTTCTAGTTCAAGACAACCTCAAAAACCTTGTGGTTACTGGGCCTTCTTCTTCAAACATTGAAGCAGTCCTCCCTCCTTCAAAGCGGCAAAAGACAGTTTCTTCTCTTGTAGTTTTGGTGCCAACCTCTTCTCCTATATTTGAGCTACCTCCCAAACTTAAAGGTATGATGAGTACTTTGGCTCCTCTGTCTATAAATCATACATCTTTGGATTTAATCTTAAATGATTCATTTGTTAGAATTATTGAAAAGAAGAAGAAGAATGATACATTTGGCGCACCATATGATGACATTGTGACTTCTCTATCTAAGGTGAGTTCATTCTTGTTATTGGGGTTTTTTAATTACATGTTTTATTGTTATAAAACCTTACATGTTTCCTAAAAAGTCCATCTCTTCTAATTCATAATATTTTATAATTTTGACATCTTCAATCATGAATTAATATGAACTTTTTGAAACTTCTCTTCATAGATTGGTGAAGGCATATAGTTCTTTTTTGATGGCAAACTACAAACAAGACCTGTAGTAGACCTCATCATTGCAAAATATCCAGATGGTCTTCCAATTCTAGGGATCTCAGATCCATCATCTCAAATTCCACACTGGAATGCCAACATTCCAAGTTTTTTTACTATAATGATGGCATTGTCTCTTACCTATCTTCATGATGATAGAGCATTCTTTCTATTTTATCCTGACAGTTCTACGTTGAAGAGAGAAGTGGCAGGATTCTTCAAAAATTACAAGTTGAAGATCAAGGATGAGTGGACCATCATAAATTACTTACATTTAGCAAATCCTATGAACCCATTTAAAAATGTAAGTACTAATTTAAAGTTTTCATTTTTGGCATGATTCAATTTTTATTTCGTTTCTTTTGATTTTATGTATACTTTCTAATTTTTGAATTTGATTTCTAAACTTTGAAGTTTAAGGCTTTGTTGTTGGTTTGATTATTTTCCTCTTCCATTGCGAGGTAACCTCAGGAGTTTGTGATTACTATTGACCCTTCCATTTTTAAGGTTGATTTAGCCACAAACAATGTCCTCTTCAACTCCATTATTACAACAACTCAATTATGTAGAAAGGGAGATGGCAAGCCATAGAGGGGTGCTAAGGAGAAGTCAAAGGTTCTAATGAAGTTTTTTGTTCATGGTTTGAGTCTTATAGGTGGCGTTGTGGCAGACATGATTGCCTTTGCAGGTATTGTTATCTACATTTTTGAATTATATTTTTTTCTATTTTTTGTTTGATTGTTTTGGCTACACTTCAATTTTGATGTTTTTATAATTTTTGTATTATGTTTCATGTAGGTTCTTCCATTAGAGCGGCTCATTCTTTTAATCACCATATTCTAGCATTGGAAAGTGATGCCAAACTCTTTGATGAGGTACTAAAGCCTCTTCAAACATTATTAAGCGTCTCTAAGACTATTGATTCTACTATCTCATGTGATGGTATGGAAATTGATGATGATTCTCCAGTTAAAGACGTTGCACTACTTGACTTATGTGAATAAGTTCTATTTTTGTTTTTCCTTTTCAACAACTTTAGTTATAAACTCAATACTTTGTATTTTAAATTACTACTACATACTCTAATATATCGTTTATTATTTGCAGTTGGATGACTCCATCGCCAAGGCAGACCTTGTCTTTTTATCGGCACCCTAGATTTCTTAGAAGTCCTTCTCTTAGTCCTCGTGGGCTTCCTATTTATGCTAAAGATTTTAGCATTAGCTTATGCTAATGCTTCATTTGATTTATCTTCATGTTCTCTATCACCTTGTAGATCTTATGATCTTAAAGTATGTTCTTATTTTGAGCTTAGTGCATCTAATCAGACGATATTTAAGTTTGTTTTCATAATTTGGTATTTGATTTCTATTGTCTTGTTTCTCAAATTGAATTTCCTATATATGATGTGGCAACAATTATAATTAGTGGCCTTAAACTTAAAGTTATTCTCAAATTGAACACTAAATTATGAGTCTTGAATCATACTCTAGCACTGAACCTTATAAAATTCTACAATGTAGAGTTTAACTTGAAATTCAAAGAAATTAGTACCATTGGATTCATTATATATTCTATTTTTTAGAAATGATTTTTTTTTGTAACAAAATAAAATTTGAAAAAGAACAATTCAAAATAAAAATATTGATTTAAAAAATGGTTGTTAATTTTAGCTCACTTGGGATTAATCCATTTATTTGGTGTGTAATATATGACTACCATGTTTATTTTAACTATTCCATGTCCAAAATATTTTCGTTTTTATTTTGAAGCAAAATTATTAAAATAAAATAAAACAAAAGTGACTATTTTCATCCTTTCAATTTACATGAAGGTTTGTGATGAAGACTACATTTATCACTTAATCATTCAAAAGAATTGTTCATGATTTAGTGCTTGTTATGATTACAACTTTTTTTGTCACCAAATTTATATTTAGCCTCTACGGCCTATGTTTGTTCCTCCTTCTATTTTAGACTTTATAAACAGGGTTATTTTGTCGGACATATTCAGGAGTATTGGTGATATGTTGAACGTCTAAAGTCGCATGTCGTATAGGACAAGTGTCAAACAAATGGAAATGAGGTGTCGCCTAAAAAGTTAGGGTTTCAATTTTTTTAACCCTAGGCTGTCCGAATTTGTCTTATGTGGCTAGTTGTCAAGAGTGACGTGGGAAGAGAGAACCACGCCATCTAGGGCAACTTTGGGTTGGGGCGCGTATAGGTTTGAGTTGGACAACCGTAGGTTCAAAGATCATGGCAACTTCAGGTTTAGGGTATAGGGTGACTTTGGGTATGTCTAGGCAATCGCGGCTTTAGGAAGGGCAACTTCGGGTTTGTCTGGGCAACCGCGGCTCTAGGTTAACCCGCGGTCTCTCACCCGAGGCCGTTACCAAATGCGGTCGCCTTGTACCAGTAGTCGCCCCTCCACATCAGACCTGCACAAGCCCGTGAATGTGCCACAGGGCCACTACATGGCATCTACATGGTCCGGACAGCGGACGAATTTTTATGGAAAAGTCAAAGGCCAGTTTGACTTTGTTGGATGTTGCGGAGGCTCTATTGGACGTCACATGTTGTGATGTTCAAAAAGACAATCATGTTTATAAATGTCACCCCTATGATGGTGTTATGATGTATTGTAAATTTTCATTTATGTGCTTCACAATGAGACACCCTAAATTACTACACCTATTATTATTGTATTTTTTTCCTTACAAATACTATCTATTTTGACTATATCTCAATTTTTGAAAATCTACTTGTTCAATTTTTTGGTACAAAAATGCATAGCGGCATATTCATTGGTTGTTCATTTGTACTATAGATCGATATATCTAATTCCACAGTCATAGGTCTTCAACAAAATTACAATCTTCAAATTGATAAAAAAAAAAAATAGAGGCTCATAGACTCACATGCTTACAAGCTCACATACTAGCATCCCCGCACCAAGTTTCTACTAAATCTAGCCCTAAAAATCACATTTCTCATGCTCTTCAATCTATATGTAGCCATCAAAAAAAACTTAGAAGCACAGTTTTTTTTAAAGAGGTTATTTTCTAAAGATTGCAGCAAATGAGTTGTAGTTCAACAAAATTCAATACAAGTCCAAATAGAAACTCAACAAATAAGCACCATTTCATCAACCAATCGAGAGCAACAATACACATTAACATCATTAATGGGATGAGTGGGTCTAAACTCTAAAACAACATCACGACAATGCAACATTATAGAAAGAGGAGCATGGAAACAAGCATAGAGCAACTAGTGACATTGAATGAGGAACATGGAAACAACAAGGGCTAGAATTGAGACCTACAAGAGGCTAGAGACAACAAATAAATTGACCTTAAATCCTAAGTTCCTAACCCGCCATCCAAATCCAACAACCACCAAGGTTTGATATCCTACTGCCCAAAGTCATGTCAACTTTGTCCCTTAAGGTTGATACCTTGTCTATCTTGGGTATTATTATGGCCTTACTCAAATATTAGGTTATCAACCAATAAGTATTATCCATGCCAGTTGAAATCTGCTAAGTGTTGAAAAAGGCAGGTAAAATATATTCCATTAGAAGGACACCAATTGATTTTCAGCCCTATGAATTTCCTTCCAATTTTACATCCTTTGTTATTAAAACGCAACCATTTTTTCTCACTTCCATGAACTAATTTTGAACTAGCCGCCATTTTTTCCCGATTACTACAACAACATAGTATTTTCTTAATAAATTTACTATAAAGATATCTTTAAATTATAATTATTTTTGAATATTTATCCCCCAACCATGATTAATTTTGAGTTTTTGAACCCAAATTTATAAAATCACAATACTTTTTAAAATTTTATCTATTAAGTTGAAAAAATTAGGAAGGTGACACTACTATCAATACTATGTCACTGAATTGTGTATAAAGTAAATTCTTCAACCTTTGAAGATTTAATAGGGTTAATCATAAAATATGTACAATGGAGGACCACAAGTCGGAGTTTGGAAAAACACATGACAAAACTCCCTGGAGCACCAAAATTGAGGTCCAATGGAATTTGGGGCTGTGTTTATTTTGTGCTAGTTTGAATTATACCTTCTTCTGACACCTCTCTTTTATATTGGGAGTTCCTTTATAATTAACTCTATTAAAGAGGAAAATATGTGTGCATCAATAGTTCCTACGTTTTGTAGAATCAAAATTTAAAACTTCACCAACAACTTATGATCAATTCTTAAGCAAATCAACAAAACATGAAGAAAAATCATTATAATTAAATTTATTTATTTTTAAAGTAAAATTTTACGTAATGAGTAAAATTTCATAATTGCCACGTTGATTGGACATTGCAAATTTGCAATAAATGACAATGTGAAGGAACAAACAAACATGTCTTTGAAGGAATAAATACACTTTAAAATTGAAAAACGCAATATAAAATGCTCTTCATTGACATTATTGAGCACACAAATCATTTATCAGAGGATCTTACAATACTCTAAATATATGATGAACATAAATAACTTTATTAACCTTGTAGCACTTTGATATCCAATTTTTAGACAATGAACATATTGAAAATCACTTTTTTTCTCAATATTGCTTGGATGAAAGTCATCCCAATTTGTGGAGATACTTGATCAAGTTGTTATCCTATTTAAATATCTAATGGTTGGATTTGGTGTTACTAGAATACATTATTTTTCTAAAATTATAAAGGTGGAAGTGTGTCAAGTAGTTGACCAAGCCAAAATTGCATTGACTCTAATTCAAAACTGGATTTGCAACAATGAGGTCATAGATGTAAAGAATAGAAATATTTCAAAAAATCACCTCATCTAAAGAACCTCATTTCAAATTTGTTCCACCATATTATACTCAAAAAATGATAATATTCTGCTTGTAATTGAATTTTGAAGGAATTTTAAAATTTCAATTTCAAAATTTATAAAAAAATAATGGTGATAGACTTGGTGAATCTAACTATATGGATGGAATCTAAAACTCAAAGTCTACATCTTTCATTTGTTCATCAATTCCAAAATATGCTTCCAAAGAATACCGTATGATGATTTTCCTCAAATCGTTAATTTGGGAGAAGACTCTGGACGTTTAGGGCTAAATCTCTAATCTTTCTAAACTCTTTTGCCATTCTTTTGAAAGTATTTTTTAATTCAGCGTAAACAATTTCAAATTTTGAACTCTTTTGTTCTTGTCATGTTTTACATATGAAGTTTTATTTCATGCTTTTATGCAATGTTTCATGCCAAAAAATATATATGATTTATATGTTTATTTTGAAAATTTGAGCTATAATTTCTAAAAAACTTTTTTTTTTTTCAAATAATTAATTTTCAATTAATTTTGGATTGTCAATTTTTAATTAATCAGATGAAATCTATAAAGAGTTTTATTTTAGAGGCAATGGCCTTGAATTGGCACATGAAGTCTTTGTTGAATTTATCATTTGAGATATCTAAATAAAAGCAAAAACATAAAATACATGTTGCTTTATTAAAACATTGTTAACATTTAGAATTGACATATGTCAATTTCATGAGGAGATTATTAGTAATTTTAGGTTTCTTTTCATTACAAGCATCATCCTTGACATTTGACAAGCTTCATTTCATTACTTGCATTCAAATTCAAAATTGATCTCTTAGATGTCTAAAATTCAAATAAAAAACAAGGACTTGGAAGTTTTTACAAGGCATTATTTATGACATAAGCATTTTTTTGGTAGGAAAAAAATATCATACTTTATTAAAAAAACTATCCATATCAATAAAGTCTCAAGAAAAAAATTCAATCTATAACCTATTATTATATAACCAAAATTATTTCTAAGCCATTTTTAGGATTCAGAAGCATTTCCAAGTTAAAGCTCAAATAAGCGGGTTGAAAGAAAAAATTGAGGATACAAATACAAGAGGAAAATGTTCTTAGAATTTTTAGTGTAAGAAAATATTTTGAATGTAAGAAAATCTTATATTTTAGTTAGCTACATAGAGTTACTTATAAATTTTTCTAATTAGTAGCTTCTCTTGATGATTCTTCAATACAATTATGTTGACAAGACCAACTCTAAATTCTTCAACTTGTTAGAAAAGTGTGAAAATATACTCCATTTTTTATAATTTGTTAATTGTAATCGTCACCTTTGACTATTAATTTAATATCTTTGAATCTATATATGGATTCAAAATTGCCAAATTTAATCACCTAGTTATAATTAATGAGTCCCATACTTTTACAAAGGTGAATATTTTGGCTTAGGCCTTACAATAAATGTTAGAATGTAATGCAAAGATGGGACGCATTTGTAGGCTTGGCAAATCTATTTTTTTTTAAATATCATTATAACAACATCAACCAAATTTGTTTTAGTTCTTGAGCATATGAAAATGGCTTGACTCTAGGACAAAACCACCGCCATGATTTAGTGCTTGAAATTTTTCCTATTTTAACCCTCGTAAAATTTGTCCCATATAATATATATTAACAAGTTTTAACAAATGCTAACAAAATTTAATATGAAAAATGCCAAAATAGAAATATTATGAATGAAATAGAACAATGGGGAAAACTAGTTTGCCAATTGTCAAAAATGCAAGGGTAAAACTTGTTGACATCTAAAGAACCATTTAAAAAATGTATTGCTCATAGATTACACTTTTGTCTACATGGAAGGTTTTGATTCATTCCATTCAGATTAGTGATGTGAAAATTATGGAGCATCTTGTTTTCCATGCAACCATAGAAAAATTAACATATTAGAATTCTTTTAACTCAATTTTCACAATTTTCAAAAAAGAAATTCCAAAAGGTTTTGTTTGTTTGGTGGAACAATCTCATTACTGGGATTAGTGTATTTCAATTCTATCTTAAAGCTACATATGAACAATTTAGATTTTCCTTCAATCTCGTTCATACTTCTACTCAACAATTTTCTAAAGAATAAAAATCAAATATGTATGCTTTTGAATTTATTTTCATATACTCTAAACTCAATTCTTCAACATAAAAGATTATAAAATCAGCATGTGGAGCACAAAAGTTTTATGTTAAGAAGATTTAGAGTCATATTTTTTGCATGCAGGAAAAAAAACACCATTTTGTTGACTTTAATCCCTAAAGTCCCAAAATCCTTGTAGAGGATTTTTAGAATTTTGTATAGGCTTGAGTGATTTAAATTTTTGACATGATTTTTTGAAACTTTTTTTAAAGATAGAAAATTGGATTTTCTTTTTGGGAATATTATTATTTTTCAATTGGTGCCCAAGAGAAAATACTATACCACACTAAGTCCAAAAAACAACTCGAGGGACAGTACAAAAACCCCCACAAATAATGATTTTTTTTCCTCAAAGATTATATTTTTGCCTACATTTGAGCTTTAATTCATTCTATTTGGACTAGTGATGAGAAAGTTATGAACAACCTTGTTTTTTGGGTAATCAAAGCATCTTCTTGAAAAAATAACTTATAGAATTCATTTTTTAATGCAATTTTTACATTTCAATAACAAAATTGTTAGACATGGTTAATTTTGCTTGTTAGAAAATTCTTGCCATTGAAACTATTGGGTTTCAATCCCAATCTTAGAGCTATTTTAACGGTTTAGTTTTTCTTTCAATCTTGAACATACTTATATGTAATAGTTTTTTATTGAATGAAAATCCAGTATTTTTTTAATTGAATTATTTTTCTTAGATTTTCAACTCAATTCTTCACTATAAAAAAATTAGAAAATCAAAATTATTATTACAAAAAATTTAATTTAAGAAGTCAAAGAATCTAGCCAATCAAGGTAAAAAAAACTTGTTTTCTTCACTTTAAATAAAAAATATCTTGCAATCTACGCAATCAAAGTTTCTAAAATTTCTTTCACACATTTTTATACTAGTATAAAGTAACAAGTCCAGAAATCGCCCATCTAAAAGCTGAAACTAAATTTTGGAGAGGCAAAGCTTCTTAAAATATTTTTCAGTAAATTTCCTTTGAAAGACAAGTGGAATTGGCATCTAATCCAAGTTGTTTCATATTTTTTGAAGCTTTCTAAAATTAGTTATAAAATTTTGAAGTTGAAATGACATAAGACTCTAAAATCGCCCACCTCCTAAAATGTATACTATTTGTACAATGCAAAAGGCTATGAAAAAGCATCATGCACACATACTGCACATTTAAGGATGTGGGCAATTTTAGAGCCTGTGCAATTTCAAAACTTGTTACCTTAGTGCAAGATCTTCTGATTAGATGTGCAGAAAAAAACAAATTTCAAAGGTTTTTGCTCTTTGCAATAGTAATGGCAATTTTGAGTGGTTTTTGATGGAAAAAAGGTTTGGGGACTTTAGAAGCTAAATGCAAATATCTTGCAATCTTATACAGTATTTGAAATCTCTTTCGAACCTTTTTGTACTTGTCTTGTGCAAGTTCCTATGGATAGATATGAAAAGAAACAATTTTCAAAGTTTTATGCTCTTTGTAGTAGAATTGGCAATTTTGAAAAAAAAATTGATGAAAAATAAAGCCTCAATCTTTTAGGGGTTGATGTAGGAGCCCCTATTAAAGCCTTGTGACTATTTGTACCACAAGAAGTTCACAATTAGACCACATTATATTTACTCTTAACCGATAGAAGACACTTGTAAGTTCCATTTTATTGACTTTAAATGCAAATTTTTTTTCTATTCTATGTAGTCCAATTATATAAAACTTATTCTACACATTCTTGCACTTGTCTAGTGCAAGTTTCTACAAATGGATATGAAAAAAAACATCATTTTCAAAGTTTTTGCTCTTTGCAATAGAAATGACAATTTTGTTTTTAAATGAAAAAAAAAGCCTCCATCAATCCTTTAGAGCTTGACGTAAAAGCATTCCCAACGGCTTGCTCGCCAAGGAGGGGCACCAAGTGGGGCTTTGAAGTGCCCTTCCAATGCTTTCGGTGTGTGCAATGGCTTTTTGCCCCACTACAAAACGCTAGAAGATAGATGCTAAGAGGGACAAGCATGGCGAGTAAGAAATCATGTCCACCACGTCAAGAACATCACCCATTTAGCTCCTTTGCCCTCCTTGGTATATCGGGTGGTACTTCAAAATGAAAGTAAAAAGGCAAGTCAAAGCGCTTGGCGTGCCATGCCTAGCACTTGCCATTTGCCCATGTGCTCTTTAACCCATAAATGATTGTGACTATATTTTCACCAAAAACACTTCAAAATTGCCATTCCTAGTACAAGCACCAAATTTTAGGAAAAAAAACATTTTGGGTACACACTAGAAGAAACCCGTGTTTTTTTTGACGTCCAAAAATTGGACGTCAAATTTTTTGGACATCACACATAACATTAGGATGCTAGTTTTGACATGTAGATTGTGAGATATTAGCATTTGAAGTGACAAAAATCTTTTTTTGGCCCTATGAAAAACGAGTAGTTGCACTTTATAAGATCACATTTGTATGAAAAAGTGTCCAAAATGGTGGTACTTCTTTAAATTCATTCTTCAAGACAAGTTGGCTACATATTAGAAAATTTTCAGATCATTTGTGATTGTACAACATATAGGAAAAGAATAGTAAAGAGAAAAATGTAGAGAATGATTCAAAATACAAAATTGTTAAGAATTTTGTTATGGAATTGAAAAATGCCAATCCTAATAGTTGAAATGTTGTAATAAACACTCTACATCCTTTGATTTTTTTTTTTTAAATATTGAAAATTGAGTAAAATAAAGGACTTTAAAGTTTATTTTAGGGTAGAAAATTCATTATTGCCTTGCAAACTAAAACTCCTCATAACTTTTGACTCATTGATCAAAGTGGAATGATTCAAAGTTTTCCACATATATATAACTCTTGAAAAACGATTTCAAATTTCTATTTATGAAAAAAATGAAAAAAAACAACTACCACAAGTGCCCATTTACACAAAAATCCAATATAATAGGCCATAATTTTTTACTCATATTTCCAAATGTCATTAAATTTGGTGCATATAAAAGATATTCCTTGTCCCCCACCTATTATTAAAATTTCAGCCTAAATTATACAAATCTTTAGTCATAGGTACCCGCCCAAAATTTCTATGTTGCCCCCAAATGCATGTTGGTCCTTTAAAAGTTAACCCCTAAAATCTCGAGGCCTTTTTTCCATCAAAGATTATTCAAAACTGCCATTTCTATTGCAAAGAGCAAAAAAAAATTTAATTGTTTATTTTACATATCTAACCATAGAATCATGTACTAGACTAATATAAGAATGCATGGAAGAAATTTCAAAAACTTTGACAATGTAGATTGCAAGATATTTGCATTTAAAATGAAAGAAACAAGGTTTTGTCAAGAAGATGCTTAGATTGCCCCCAAAAAAAGATAGTTCATAATTTCTCATCATTAGTCCAAATAGAATGATTCAAAGCTTTAGATGTAGACAAAAATGTAAGATTTGAGAAAGAAAATTAAAAATAAAAAAATAAAAAAAATTTGTGAATTTTTTTTGGGTTGCCCCTTGAGCTACTTTTTGGACTCAGGGTGGCATAACTTTTGCTCCCGGGCATCAATTATATCCCTCAAAAGCTAATTTAATTCCTTATCTTCAAAAAAAGTCTCAAAAAATTATGTCAAAAATTGAAAGCACATAAGCCTACCCCAGATTCCAAGAATCTCCCGCAGGGACTTTGGGACTTTAGGGGTTAAATTTTGAAGTAGCCAGTCTGTTTTTGGCGCTTTGAATCAATGCCGTGGGATAATTTACTTGGCCCGGCCTGCCATTTTTTCAAGTAAATCTCTTTTGGCAAGTAGGGATGGGGGTGCTCTAAGAGACTCAAAGGTAACTCTGCCTATGACATGCAAAATTTTGGATCAACCTGTAGGCCAAAAACTTCATGAGCAGTACATTTCACAAGACACATGTACTGCCCATGAATTTTTGGACCTGCATTAGGCTAGTCCAAAATTGGCTTGTCATAGGCATAGTTACCTTATTTGAGCTATGCGACTACTTACACCACATTATGTTCACTCTGTACTAGTAGAAGACACTTGTAAGCTTGAATGTACACTACGAATATGTACAGACACAATCAACTCAAGGTGACGTTTCAATTGTCATACTAATAGAAGACACTTGTAAGCTTGAATGCACACTACGAACACGGAGAGACACAATCAACTCAAAGTGACGTTTGGATTGTCACATGAATACGATCTCTTAACTTACCGCTCATGCGGAGCCGGCTCTTTCGGTTCATTCAGCGAAGGGCACGCCATGAGCTCATGACGGTTTGAGATTGGAGAACAGTTCCTCCGGTGACCTTTCCACGGGCGGGCGGTGGTGTCTGGTGTGCTTTTCAAGAGAACTGATGAAGCGCTCTCCCTTACCCTCCGCTCGGGCTTGGCTTCACCCGTCATCGTGACTGCCACGTCCAATGGCCGACCTCCTGCCCACCTGCACACCACGTGTCCCCAGTGACCAGCCTTCGAGGTGCACACCAAGTCAACTCCCCCTTTTGATTCCGACTACCACGGCAACTCTCAAGTTTTGTCCGACAAATCTTTGGTAGAAAAGTGTCCGTGAAACGGTACGTACCGCAGCTGAAGAACAAGTTGGGGGGTGGAACCTAGAAAATAAAAACAAAATACCCCCCCTTTTCGGTTGTTAAAAAAACAAAACAAACAAGTGGAAAACAAACGGCCTGTGATAAACACCTAAGGAATGACCCTTTACAGTCTTGCATTAACCCCTAAAGGGCAATTGAAAATCCGGGTTGGTTCTTATAAAGTCAATTTCCATTGGATGTTTACAAAATTTTGACACAAGATGTGACCATGTACCCCCTTAGTAGGAATAAATTTTTTTTTTCTAATCAGATGCCCGGATCAAAAGTTATGCTACCCTGGACTTTATTGGCAGCTTGGGCAACTTCGGGCAACTTTTGCAAAAACCCTCATTTATTTCAAAAATTTGGCAGCTATATAACTTTCATGAATGAAGATGCAAATGTCAAAAAAATAACCATGTGTAGTATAAAAATCCATTCTAGGAGGAATTAAAAGTTGTTAGCCTATTAAGCAAGGTAAGAAAAAAAATTCTTTCTTTTAATTTCATGCGTTACAATCTTTCAATCCGAGCACATAAAGTTTCTGAAATTTTTTCCATACATTCCCATAGTAGTCTAATATAAATTCCTATGGTTGAATTTGGAAAAAAAAACTTTTTTTTGTTTCATTTTTTTCTCACTGCCCTAAAAAGTGGTATTTTTTCACAATTCTTGCTTGAAATATGCCTTGGTCTTTTAGAAGTTAACCCTTGACAGCCTTTTTCAATAATTGAGATTTGGCCTGCATTAGGATTCAATTAGTGGTCATAGTCATTGTCTTGAATGATGGTGATGGAATGATTAGCAACTGCAATAGAAACACTTCCACCTTTCAAGTGTAAATTCATCACAAGAAGCAACCTTTAGAGGCTTTCATATTGTGGCCATAATAGGAAAAAATTGTGACTATTTTAGGTGAAAAGATGACCATTATGGATACACTTATAATTGGTTTGGGGATAGTTTAGAGATTCTTTAGGGCCAATTGGACAACACAATTCAAAAATTCTTAACAAATTCATATTTTGTTAAAAAATAAAAAAATTTCAATTGCTCTTCACATTTCAACAATGCCAACAAGGCAAACCAATCGTTCTGCATATTATAGGTTGGTTTAGATCAAGCTTATACATCAATTAATTTGTTTATATAGCAATGGCTCGCTTTTCAAGTAAGGTAGCTATTGGTAGACATGTCCATTTCCACCTAGTGAAAAGTTTTTTTCACATGTACCAAAAGTATTCATTTGCTTCCATAATCTATTCCTTTAGTACATGAGGTTGAAATTAGATGTAGGGTTGAATATGGATATGTTTACCTTACTCAAACTTCCTTTGAGAGGTTGTTGAGCTTTTGAAGGTGCTTACATAGCATATGAACATGCAAGTATGAAGGTTGTGATTCACTTTAGAATTTCAAGGTCTACTCACTATTCAAAATAGGAACACCTTTTGCACTTTGCACCTATGTGGAGTGCAAAGAGCCCAAGGACAAACTTCCATGTATATGCAAAGTTCATGGAGATTCAAAACATTTTCTATGAATAGAGGGGAATATATGATAGAGTATTGTTTAATTGTCTTTATGCCAAATTCTATAAATTAACGATTATTTTATTTTATTTTTATAAACAATAATCAATAAAAAAATTTAATCCTTATTGTTAAGTTGGTGTAAACTAAGATTCTATTCACCTTGGATCCAACATCAAATTTTATTGAATCATTTAGATTTTAGAGTCAAGACTACATACTTTCGTTAGGAGAAAGACCAATAAAAGCCAATCAATAAATTTAACTAACCTAATAATGACATTTCAAATATAAATTTGATTCTGTAACATCACATGGGTATATAATATGAATGCCAAGACTATTGTATAAATTTCTATGTTGTATAATTATATGGAAAATATTCATGTGCAAGTGAATATTGATCAAAACTTAATCTAATTGTTTTTGTCCAAATTTCATAGAATGTTGTAAAACTTTGTATAAAAGAAGAAGATTTGTGATGCTAAGTTTGAATCCATATTTTATTTATATGTTTGGGACTATTGTGGAACTTACTAGGAGTTTTTGAAGTTAAAATGACATAAAACTAAAAAGCTTTGATTCTACATATTTTTCTTCAACACATAGAATAATCTAATATGTAACTCTTTGTTTGGCAATGCTTTGTGAATTGTTTTAGCACCTCCAACTTTAATATATCTTCTACTTATTAAGCTACTTAACTCCTAAAGGTTTAGGGTTGATCATTTATTTTTGTTAAATAAATAAATTTAATTTATTTAAAGAGGCCCTACGAATCATTATCTACTAATATTATTTTATAAAAATTTGAATATTGAATTAAGAGTTATATATATTTTTTCTTAACCTCTTAAGAATCAAGGAATAGTACAATTTATCCAACTTGTGAAGATTTATTCTAAAATGCAAAGCTCCTAAGATAATAATTTTAATGATGAATCTCATACAATAATTGTAAAATATGATATGCTCATCGCATGCATACAATAAGATCAACTAGAACACAAATCAATATTTTTCAATAAAATTTGAAGCCAAAAAATTGAAAATTCCTTCTAAAACCAATTGTAGATTGAATATTTGCTATTGGTGTAAGAATTTATTTCTTAAAGTTCAAATGTTAAGTTCTAATTGTAATTAATTTTGAAGATTTTTATTTAACTTTTTCATTCAAGTTGTTTTGAAGGATCATTTTGTGAAGTAAATGAAAAAAACCCGAATCCACAACTATCATTTGAATTATAGAATGTTTGCAAAGCTTATTCTTTAAAATATATATCATTTAAATGTTAAAGAACTAGTAGAAGAATCTTCCAAAAAAACAATGGACAAAAAAACACATTTTTATGTACTTACAATGTGCTTGCATTCACTTGTTTGAAATTTGAACATTTGGTCCTTAAGGGGTTAAGAGATTAGTCAACAAATAAATAATATTTTTAATCTTTATTTTAATTCCAATATGAAAAATTTGTATAAACATGGAAGCAATTATCCATTCCAATTTTTTTTAATAGCAAGGTATAACATTTGAAAGATAAATTTTTCATATAAATTATAATTTTTGTTTTACAAAGAAATATCTAACTTCAAGAATTAACTCTAATGATTTATGTTGATTTTTATGCCACACTTAACTACTTTTGGACTTTTACATGAATTCTGAACAAAACATTAAAAAATCTCCGGATAATAACATCTCTTGATGTTTTTCATTATCTCCAAATGACCATTTTTTTTTCTATTATTAATTCTGGACCCTTTGAAAGTCTAGAAATAGTTAAATGTGACATTTTTGGAGTTGATATCGTAATAAAAATTAAGTTTATAGCTAATACCATCAAAGTGATATTAATTTAGGCAAGTTTTTGTTTCTTTTTTTATTGCATATTTTTTATTGAATATTCTACATCTTCAACAACCTTTTTAGATTAGTACAAAAATATCTATCATAATTGATCTAAATTATAAAGGATTTATTCCCAAACTTTATATAACCCAAAAATTTCACATTTAGAAGAATTAAAGTTTGCTAGACCAATTAACCAATAAGCATTTTAACCCTTAAAGGACCAAACACCGTTTTTTGACAACATAGCGATTTTGGGCAGCTCACTATGATTGGAAGTTTTCTTTTTTTTCTTTGAAATTTTCACATAAGATGTGCCCGAGGAGTAGCTTTAAGGTCCAACAATTTTCGTAACTTTTGACTACATGGTTAAAAAGTTATTGCATGATATGTCATTTTCATTGTTCGGCGGGCAGCCGGGTCAGCAAAAAAAACTTCTTTAAAAATCACTTTTAAAAAAAACTAAAATTTTAAATTGGTTCTTTAGATTTATATGTACGTGGGAGGCTTTGAATCATTCCATTCCGATCAATGAGTCAAAAGTTATGAGGATTCTTAGTTTGAGGGTAGTTATGGAATCTCTACTCTAAAATAAACTTTGAAGTCCTTTATTTAACTCGATTTTCAATATTTTTGAAAAAAAATAAAAACATTGGGTGTAGATTGTTTATTACAACATTACAATCGTTGGGATTGGCATTTTTCAATTTCATAAATAAATTCTTGACAAATTAGTGCTTTGAATCATTCTCTACCTCTTCCTACTTACTATTTTTTTCCTATATGTTGTACAATTCCAAATGATCTGAAATTTTTCAAGCATGTAGCCAACTTGCCTTGAAGAATAAATCCAAAGAGTAACCATCATTTTGAACATTTTTTCATACAAATGTGACCTTGTGGAGGGCAGCTGCCCGTTTTTTCGCAGGGACAAAAAAAGGATTTTTGTCAATTCAAACGCTATTATCTTGCAATCCACTTGGTGGAAAATTCTGAAATTTTTTCCACATCTTCTTAAACAAGTTTACTACAAGATCCTACGGCTACAAGTGTTCAAAATTGTTTTTTTTCTAAGATTTGGCACTAGTATTAGAAATGGCAGTTCTGGAGCGGTTTTGCTGAAAACATAGTCAAAAACCTTTAGGGGTTAAATTGTTCTTTTCATTTCAAATGTTTTAAATACAATATATTGGAATCCGTCCAATTGACTTTTATAAAAAAAAATATATAATTTTATATTTGTTTAGGGCAAGAAATTAATATTGAAGGTAAAACAATAAAAACATTCATTGTCTTTTCATTTTGGTTCTTTAGACTAAAAACAACATTTTTAGAGTGTTTTTATATATGTCATAGTTGTGAACCTTGAAGAATTTTTAATTGACTATATGTCACACTTATACTATAGAATATGTTGGAATTTACTAGGCATATTGTAGACTTACTAACAATGTATACATTTGATCTTATGCATGATATCATATTCCTATAGTGCACTAGCTACATTAATATCAATAAAATTTGCATGGTTAAATTAAATCTAAATAACACACTTAATTTGCATTGATGAAGAAAGTTGCATCAATTTTAACCCTAAATTTTTTTGACTATATTTTCACCAAAAACGCTCCAAAACAACCATTTCTAATACAAGTACCAAATTTTAGAAAAAAAACAAACATTTGATACATGTAACCATTGGATCTTGAAGCACGCTAGATTGAGAAGATGTGAAAAAAAATTCAAAAATTTTCACCGTGTAGATTGCAAGATATTAGTATTTGAAGTGACAAAAATCCTTTTTTTGGCCTATGAAAAAACGGGCAGCAGCACTTCACAAGGTCACATTGGTATGAAAGAATGTCCCAAATGGTGATGCTTCTTTGGATTCATTCTTTAAAGCAAGTTGACAACTTCCTTGAAAATTTTCAGATCGTTTGTAATTGTACAACACATAGGAAAAAAATAGTAAATAGAAAGATGTAGAGAATGATTCAAGATACTAAATTGTTAAGAATTTAGTTATGGAATTGGAAAACGTCAATCCCAATGGTTGTAATTTTGTAATAAACAATGTACACCTACTGTTTTTATTTTTTTCCCAGAAATATTGAAAATTGAGCTAAATAAGGACTTCAAAGTTCATCTTAGATTAGAGATTCTGTAACTATCTACAAACTACTTGCAAACTAGAACTCCTTGTCTCATTAATCAAAATGGAATGATTCAAAACTTTCCACGTTTAAAAAAATCTAGAGAACCAATTTCAAATTTCCATTTCTTAAAAAAATGATTTTAAACTCCTAAATGTCCAAATTTTGAAGTCAACAGTACTTTGAAGTTAAATAAAACCTACCCAAGTTACTACTTTTTGTGTTTATTATTTTCTTTTCATTTTGAAGTCTAGTTTTAGCATCAAAACTTTGATTTTGAAAATGAATGATTATGATTTTTCTTCTCAAGATTTTGTACAAGGGTGTCCATTGCAAATTTTGATTTTCTAGTGTTAAGCCCTCTTGGAAATGAGCCTCAAATATATTAGTTCTTGGAGAACTAAAACAAATTAACAATTCATTTAAAAATTATTGTTGAGTAGATTTTGAGAAGCCATAAATTGATTGGAATTGTGCGTATTATGTCCTTTAACCTCATATTTTTTGGTTACCAATTTTTTTAATTTGACATGCAAAAAGAGAATTGAAAAACTTCAAATCATTTTCACAGTTTCAATACCCTCATGATCAAACATTAAAATATATAAATCAATAAGTGATAGTGTTTTTTTGTTTTTTTTCCATGTGTGTTCTAACATATCTAATTTGAATTGATACAATTACAATTTAAAAAAATTGATAAAACTTATCAAAATTTTGATTTTTTGTTCAATTTAGATAAAATTCCTAAAAGCTAAAAAAAAGGCCTTGAGGAAGTGTATTTTTCTACCCATGTTGCTTGCCAAGCAATGAAAATTACATATCATACAATAAAATTTTAACCATGTAGTCAAAATTTATGAAAATTGTTGGTCCTTAAGCTACTCCTCAAGCATATGTTGTGTGAAAATTTGAAATAAAAAAAATAAAAATTCCATTTGTAGTGAGTTGCTCCAAATCGCTATGTTGTTAAAAAAAGTAGTGTAGTGCTTTAGGGGCTAATGTATATTAGAACAATTTGCATGTTTTTCAAAAATGAAAGATATAATGAAAAGCAACGATTTTTAAATTTGAATTTTTTTTCAAAGCTGAAAATAGAGAGCACTAATGTAAAACACATAATGTAGTGTGCTTTGGATTTTAATAAATGAAGTGTGCAATTGGAATGATTTTCCACATTGTACTAATTTTGAATGTGGAAAACCAATGCCATTGCAAAACCTCATTGATAGCCCATCCATTTTCAACATTGATAGACCATCTCTGGTCTTATGTAATAAAAGTGTAAATTCAAAGTCAAACAAAATTTGAAAGGCAAAATTCAACATAGAAAGTATGTTTTATGATGTCGCTACAAAGTTGGTCTTAGATAGCTTAATAGCTTAAGCTTTATTCTTTCACCAAACTCTAAAGGATAGATGAGACAAATTCAAAATTCTCTAATTACACTTACTACCATATTGTACCTTGTCATGTCACGAGAAATTGCTTACAAATTTGATTTTAAGAAGTTTGACAAGTCTCAAAGAAAATTTAAACCGCCTACCTAAAAAACGGCATTTTTCAACAAAGAGTCTAGAGGTAGGGATTTTTTAGGAGGATGATACAACCTATAGGAGAACCCCTCATATTCCTCTATATTGGAGGTAGTGCCACACAATGGTTTTCATATAGGCTATATCATCCAAAATAAAAACCCTAGTTTGAGGAATCCTTTCACAATAACACTAGAATAAAAACACTCTATAATACAAGGAGCCACAATTCATGGACAAATTTGCATTCAAGATTTTATATATTTAAAAGGAGCCAGGAAAAACAAAGCCATGGGAAGCAAATGGTCAACCCTTACAAGACCACTACGTTAAGCACTATGAGGCTCGAGCCTTAAAACAAAAAATCCCAAATTACAGGGCATCACGCACTCATAATAGTGTCAAGCACCTGTGATAGTGCCGGGCACTATTACAAGTGCCTGGCACTATAATTTGAGGAGGCCCATGTGCTTAACGTAGTGGGAACCCTCCCCCCTCAGGCCTCCCGCGATGTCAGGGCCCCAGCCTTTAGGCCAGGGCCCTCACATCGCGGGAGGCCTCCCTTTATACGTAATATCCTTCAACACCAATTTTCTTTTTCAACTTTTTTGCATGCAACACCTAGTGTCACAATACTAGTACATCCCACATGCACATGCATTGTGGCCGCCTGATTTTTGAGGTCATGTTGGACCCAATGCTTCCATTTTTATTTTTATTCTCCTAATTTTCTGAATTTTCTTAAACAAATAAAACGGAATTTCATTTCATTGCCAAAAGGGCCCAATTGGAATTTGACCCTGATGTGGGTAGGAAATGCACACGTAGAAAAGACTGCCCACCGTACCAGTTTGCCGAAAGTAGTCGAATATTCTCGTGGCAAATGAACATTGGCCGCCCAGTGTTGTGAACCCACGAGAAGGACCAATAAGAACTCAGTTGGACTCAGTTTCTCAGGGAGAAACCCAGGTCGCCGGCTGAAGCCACTTGCTGAAACCGTGAATAGCGGAGCAGAACCGACAGCGGCAGCAGCTTCGGAAACCCCGCCAGGAAATGTCCCCCACGTAAACAAAAGCCCCCCTAAGTGCATAGGCTCCCCCTAAAATATACACTATTTGAACATGACGTTTTTTTCATAGCCTTCATTGATGTACACTCAGTGTACATTTCAGGAGGTGGGCGTTTCTAGAGCCCTATGGTAGTTCAACTTCAAAATTTCATAACTAATTCTACAAAGCTCCAAAAAATATGAAACGACTTGGGTTTTGATGTCAATTCCACTTCTCAATCAAGGACAATTTACTGAAAAATATTTCAAGAAGTTTCACCTCCCCCAAATTCAGTTCCAACCCTTAGATGGTTCATGGACCTACTACCTAATTTTGTGCTGGATTAATTTATCTTCAACACGACTCCACGCTAATTTGGGGCCTCCAATTGCAAATATAATTTGAAAATTTTGAAAATTTAATCATGCGTGAAAAATAAAAAATTTGAGAATTTTTCCTAGGGATAAAATTGGGGACAAGCAAGGGGGTCGGTTCACCCCAACCATTTTGTGGGAGGGTTATCTCCTATAATCTCCTCATGGAGCATGAAATCCTTGTAATCGATGATTACAAATTTTTCATTCATCAATCACATATTTCATCCATTTTACAATGGGTGTTTACATTGGGAAATCTCCTTGTTGTCAATTTTTTTGAAAATAAACATGCATTCTTTGTCAAGCTTCACCCTCCTAGTCTGCTTGTTTATTTTTAGAATTCCATCCACCTTAACCCCTAAAGCCCCGAGGCCTTTTCTCCATCAAAACACACTCAAAACTGC
The DNA here is from genome assembly GCA_951230915.1 of Antitrichia curtipendula. Classification (NCBI taxonomy): domain Eukaryota; kingdom Viridiplantae; phylum Streptophyta; class Bryopsida; order Hypnales; family Leucodontaceae; genus Antitrichia; species Antitrichia curtipendula. The sequence goes on from OX579634.1 coordinate 9,326,777, forward strand.
CACTTCTATTGCAAAGAGCAAAAAACTATAAAAAAATTGTTTTTTTTTGCATATCTAACTGTAGGATCTTACACTAGACTAGTATGAGAATGTATGCAAGAAATTTCAGAAACTTGGACCACATAGATTGCAAGATATTTGCATTCAAACTAAAGAAAACAAGTTTCTTTGCACCTTGCTTGACTAGATTTTTGGGCTTTGAACCTATTTAACTTAAATTTTTTGTATTGCTGATTTTGATTTTCTAAGTTTATATGTTGAATACTTCAGTTGAGAATCTAGGGAAAAAATTCAAGAAAAAAACACTAAATTTTCACTCATTAAAAAATTGTTAAGTAGAAGTAGGTTCAAGATTGAAGGAATAACTAAATCGTTAATAGCTCTAAGACAAAACTGAAATACCATAATCCCAACGGTGAGATTGTTCTAGCAAGCAAAATCAACCTTGTCTAACAATTTTTTTCTGAAAATTATAAAAATTGCATTAAAAAATGAATCCTAAAAGTTATTTTTTCAAGAAGATGCTTAGATTGCCCCAAAAACTAAGATTGTCTATAATTTTTTCATTATTAGTCCAAATAGAATGAATCAAAGCTTCAAATGTACACAAAAAGACATAGATTTTGGAAAAAATATTTAAGAAATTTATTTTGACTTTTTGTGATTTTTTTGTGTTACCCGCCAAACTCTATTTTTGGCATAACTTTTCTCCTCGGCACCATTTGAAATAAAAATTATATATCCACAAAGCTCTCGCAGAACTGCACAACCTCAAAAAATCCCCAAAAAATTCTCTACAAATTGAGGTCATAGGAACCTACCCAGACCCAAACTGTCCCCCGAGGGGACAAACAGGCCTTTAGGGGTTAATAATTGCCCTTTATAGAACCCCTCGCTAGGAAATGCCCCATTCAAAAGGCAAACACATTGTTTTTATTTATCTCTTCCTTTGACGTGTGAAATCTTCGTAATTGGTGATTGGATTTTTCATTCATTAATAACATAATTCATCAGTTTCTAAATAAGCGTTTACATTGGGCAATTTCTTAGTTGTTGGAAATTGTGACAAAAAACAAGCATTCATTGTTGGGCTTCGCCCTTCTTATCAACCTATTATTTTTTATCACAATTCCCTCCACTTTGGTGATTGCCGTGTATGTAAAGAATGGAACACCTCAACTTTAGACAATTTTGGTGATGAACTTATGGAAGTGATGAATGGATGTTAAAAATTGATTAGTTGTGCATTTATACAGAATTATAGTGAAATTAGGTTGGCTTATCTAAAAAAGTTACCTCATGACCTACTACTTATCTGCATGGAGGCATATGCAACTCTCTAAACCGGACCTTGAATCGGTCAGCACCAATCCATATTACACACAAGGTTTTAGATTGGTCAAAATCATTGCATCCTTGTATAGTAAGAATAAATTTTTATATAGTATAAAATTTTGAGATATTAGTGAGGAGCAACCTAATTTCACTATTCATGGCATAGTATTCTAGGCGGATGTATGTCACCCTACCACAAAGATAATAAAAAGCCATTGGACAAATTTGAAGCTAGGTAGTTTGAAAGTAGTGTGAATTCCATTTTGAACCTAAAATAAAAATAACCTCACTAGAAGAAACCCATGTTTTTTCTGACGTCCAAAAACTAGATGTCAAATTTTTTGGACATCAAACATAACATTAGGATGCTAGTTTTGAAGCATATACCATCCAAATATCCAAAATTCTAAAATCATTTTGTGTGGAAGAAATATACCTAGCTAGTTTCTTTGGGCCATCTTTACCCCTTTAATGCCTAAGGTTTATCACAAAATGCTTATTCTTTTGGAAGTTTTGATGTTTTTCTTGAATTGCATGGATTTGAGCATTTTGTGCTAAGTGGACATAACTTCTACTCCCACATAACTATTGGGCTAAAACTTATATTCCTAGAAAGCACGTTTATTCTCCTATTTTAAAAAAAAGTTTAGAGAAATTAGGTCAACAATCAAGATCACTTGCACTAACTTGAAATTCAATTGTCCTCCAAGAATAATTTAGTCCTATAAGGCATTGGACTACGTCTTGTCCCACGGTCCCACCACCATTTGTCAATATCATATTTAAAATTTTTTAAAGAAGTGCTAGGATGGCAATCACACATATCTTGTTCAAAATCCATCTATCTTTTCAACAAATAGTCCCTTTCTAGTTACATTCATGCTCTTTTCCATCCTAATTTGGCAATTCTAAAATATTCTTTCTCTGTCTTTTAAAATAAAGGAAATTTAACCCCTAAAGGCCCGTTTGTCCCCTCGGGGGACAGTTTGGGTCTGGGTAGGTTCCTATGACCTCAATTTGTAGAGAATTTTTTGGGGATTTTTTGAGGTTGTGCAGTTCTGCGAGAGCTTTGTAGATATATAATTTTTATTTCAAATGGTGCCGAGGAGAAAAAATTATGCCAAAAATAGAGTTTGGCGGGTAACACAAAAAAATCACAAAAAGTCAAAATAAATTTCTTAAATATTTTTTCCAAAATCTATGTCTTTTTGTGTACATTTGAAGCTTTGATTCATTCTATTTGGACTAATAATGAAAAAAATTATGGACAATCTTAGTTTTTGGAGCAATCTAAGCATCTTCTTGAAAAAATAACTTTTAGGATTCATTTTTTAATGCAATTTTTATAAATTTCAGAAAAAAATTGTTAGGCAAGGTTGATTTTGCTTGCTAGAACAATCTCACAGTTGGGATTATGGTATTTCAATTTTGTCTTAGAGCTATTAACGATTTAGTTATTCCTTCAATCTTGAACCTACTTCTACTTAACAATTTTTTAATGAGTGAAAACTTAGTGTTTTTTTCTTGAATTTTTTTCCCTAGATTCTCAACTGAAGTATTCAACATATAAACTTAGAAAATCAAAATCAGCAATACAAAAAATTTAAGTTAAATAGGTTCAAAGCCCAAAAATCTAGTCAAGCAAGGTGCAAAGAAACTTGTTTTCTTTAGTTTGAATGCAAATATCTTGCAATCTATGTGGTCCAAGTTTCTGAAATTTCTTGCATACATTCTCATACTAGTCTAGTATAAGATCCTACGGTTAGATATGCAAAAAAAAACAATTTTTTATAGTTTTTTGCTCTTTGCAATAGAAGTGGCAGTTTTGAGTGTGTTTTGATGGAGAAAAGGCCTCGGGGCTTTAGGGGTTAAAATGGCAAAAAAGTTTAACTCTTTTGAGTACCAAGGTAACCTGATGGTCCAAAACAAAGAGCTGCTCGTGAAGGGAGATCATGGGGAGAGTCCAACGTCACGGAAAGCATGTCCCCAATAATTTTTTGCATTGGTTTTATCAGTGGAGTTTTTCTTCCTCGGCATGTAAATTATTCGTGCAAAATGTCGGGATTTCGTAGAATTTTTTGGTCAATACCGGTTGCTGCCGGCTCAACTGAGCTCTATAATTTACCAGTATGCGAAAATCACCAAAATATTATTACCACGAGGGGAACGAAGTAAACCAAGTGGCAACTGCGACTTACGTTACTGCCTGGCAAGAGAGCTTCAAACCAACTAAACCGAAACTCGATAACCGTCAAGGTAGGGCCAGCACAGACCCACCGAAGCGTGGCACACTGCATTTCTCCGAGGCCACAAAAGGGTGGCTCTCTGCAACTCTGCCTCCTTCCTCGTGCCACACGGCACCCCACGACCTTTCCCTTTCCTCTACTCTTCCTTCCTGTACAGTATACCAGACGTGTATAGCTCCCACCCCTACGACGCCAGCTACGGTCCATTTTCCTTGCTTGGCTCGCCATCACAGCTGCATTGCGTCTCGCACATCGCTTCTTGGCTGTCCAAGAATCACGCCGGCTTCTTTCTCTGCACACCAAGTCACCTTATTATTCTACTCCGTGTTGTTGCCGGCGTTTGAAAGCAACCGGTGGAAAAAGACCGCGATAAATTAAGCAGGTTTGTGGACAACGAAATTGTTCTCGACTTGGCTTTTGGAAGAAGAGATCTGATGTGAAGATCGAGCTTCTTTGCGTGGAACCGGTCAGAATTCGTGAAGTGTCAAGTTGTGTGAGGCTTTTTGTGTGAAATCTTGAGTGCGCGTCGTTGCGACTTTCGGTCGAGTCCAAGATCGTGTGTGTGCTTCTTGATCTCTTGAGTTGGATATGCGTTTCTGCGAAGATTTATGTCAGACAATATTTATTGATGATCGAGAGAGGAGCAACATTTCTTCTAACGGAGATTTGGAACTTGTGATCAGGCTGTTGGTGAAATTAATGCGAAAATCTTTTCAAATGCGCGAGGACGTGTTGAGTCCTTGACAGAACAGGAGGGTCTCGAAAAACCTGCAGCAGAGGAATTTTCTTCTCTTGTTCTATTACTGGTTTTACAGCTATGACTTCTTGCAGTTTGTTCCAGCCACTGATCTCAGCTGGAGTTACCAGCCAGAGTCTCGTCAGGTCCAAGGATGTGAACAGTTCTCACGCATCCTCGGCCATGGTTTCTTCGGCTCCTCACCTTAAGGCGTCCATGTGCCGCAGCGCCTCTGTCAAGACTCAAAGACACGAACCTGAGTATTTAGTTTCTCAATTTTGGAGCATGAAGAGCCGACGAGGTCTCATGGCGAGGGTGAACCCTTCGGAGGTGGCGTACCGGCATGGATCGCCTCTTATTGTGGTGAGACCTCATGTTATGGCAGATAGTGATATCTTGTTTATACTCTGGAAGGACGTTTGTTTAGATGAATTCAGTAACATGTCCGGTGATGGTCATGGATTCAAGAATTTTGCCTTGACTGAAACTGCGATTTCTGAAAGAGATGAACTACTCCTCAGATTTCGAATGGAAGATCGAAACAAATAATAACCTGCTTCTAACGATCCCTGAATATGCTAAAAAAACTGAGAAAAAAGGTTCCAATCGTGCGGAAGGTCATATGTCAACCAGCGTTTTGTCAGCGCTTTAAGGTGCGGACATGTGGACCAAATCTTGTGAGATGTTTGATTCTTCTGTCGGAGAAGACCTTGGATTCTGATATCCCGCACGGTCGGCAGATATTCAGATAATTATCTGATCAATGATTCTGAACTACTTTCGATTGATGACGATGCCGCCTTCATGGCTTTGAGAGAAAAATATCATCATCACTAAGTTAAATCGTTCAACTCCTCCCGGCAGCAGCAGTAATGTACTGAGTGGGTTAAAGAGCATAACGCAGAAGATGAACGCTGAAACTACTCCGAAGCTTCAATGATCGTCGACAAATCAAATGATCATTTCATATCAGCCTCCGCTCGAAAGCAAAAGCACCTGCTGTCATTTCATACTCTCATTCCAGACTTAATTTTTTTCCTATTATAGAGCATATTCTGCAGTCATGAACAGTTCTACTTCGAAACTAAGAAGTGTTGAAACTGACGTCGTCACATCAGTGTTCAAATTGAGATGTAGCGTTGAACTGAGCCCTGGCCATCATCATGCAGGAAGCAAGACTTTTCGGACCAGCAATCTTTGAGGCGGCCAAATTGAAAGTACTTTTCCTTGGAGCTGACAAAAAACATCCTCAAGAGCTGCCGAGAATTTATACGCTGACACATAGTGATGTTACGTCGAAGATAACATTGGCCATATCCCGTGAAATCAACAAAGCTCAGGTATAGCTTGCATTTCTCTGATATAAATTTCATTGCCGGTTCTGTAATGAACTTATCATTGCCTTTGAAATTGACTTCATTTGCTCCTGATTAAGTCATGCAGATAAATAATGCTCGTTTACAATTTCCAAATATAGAGTAGTTTCCAGGTCAATTCTAATTCATTTCTTGTTTCCAGTTTCGTATGTCGATCAAAGTTGTCTTTCCAGTCGCGATGCTAAGAATATTCTGTGATGATGCAGCTGAAAGGGTGGTACAGCAAGTTACAGAGGGATGAAGTCGTAGCAGAATGGAAAAAGGTCCAGGGAAAAATGACTCTCCACGTGCACTGCCACATTAGCGGCGGTAATCTGATGCACAATTTGATCGCAAACTTACGCTTCTACATCTTCCGCAAGGAACTCCCGGTGGTCAGTGCTCTACACTTCGGCTCATTCCATGCATGGCACTCGCCCATTGTTATCATTATGCTTTCCCCTCCTGCGTGCGGTACGATGTGTTCCTCATGACGCTTTGAACTTGAACTCATCAGGCAGTATTATTACTTTTACAGGTGTTGGAAGCTTTCAGGCATGGTGATGAAGAACTTCTGAACCAATATCCAGGTAAATCCTTTCAAAAATTTCATGGGAAGATACTGTACTCCTGCATGGCTGTAGAACCTGTACAGGAGCTGGGTACCTAGAGAACACGATGTCTTACGTTTGCTGATTCACTATTGCAGATCTTGATAACTCCCTGGTGTGGGTATACTTTCATTCTAACGTCAGCGACTACAATCGCCTGGAATGCTGGGGACCCCTTGTCGAAGCTGCCAAGGTATCACCGACACTTTTCATTCGTAACTACTCCCTATGCAGATGTTGTTTTGATGCTCAGTTCTTCAGCTGCATTTTCCACCCTGCACGATTAAAAGTTCAAGAACGCTAATGCGAAACTGGGAAAACAAACGCAGGGCGAAGACGACGCGAAGGAAGCAATACATCATGCTTTGGAAGAAATCGAGAGGAAGTGGCCAAAGGAACTGTGGCCAGGAAAAACTTGCGAAGGCCCCTGCGAATGCTGCTCTCGACATGGCACCTTGATCCCAGTGCCAAAGACTTTCGAGCTACTCGAAATGCGAGAGGAACAACGGCGTTCTACATAATTCAAGTTTGAGCTACTTCTAGTACATATTGCAGACTACGTCACGCCTCTACACCGTGAAGATGTTACTACACAAGGATGTGATCCTGAAAGGACATAACCGTATGATTCGTCGATTCTTACCAGCGAAGATGGTGAACGATTCAAACTTTCCAGCAGATTAGCCACCGGAAGTTTGCAACCCCGTAAATGGACTTTCACACCCAGCTGTTGTACATAAACCCGGTACGTGGATAATTCACCTCTAGGTACTACACAGTACACGACGGTGATACAAGACAAGTTGGAGATGGAGAACTGTAATCAGCATCGGATTCCCAAAGACCACATATTGAGCGTGCTCGCCAGTGTTCCATCTGTCAGATCGAACTCTTGGAATCTACCGTCGGCCACGGAAAAATTCAATCAAGTTGAATATTCCTGTTGCAAGATTCAAGAAAAGTACGTTTTGCGGAGCTTTCATGAAGACTAGAAACAGGAATACTGTTTCTTAATTGATATAGTATATGGGTTTTTAATGTCCATTGGACACATTTGTATTATACAAAGACGATTTACTCACTTTAATGAAAAATTATGTTAGAATTATGCATTCTTTGTCAATTTCTTGCATCTATCACTCTCTGCCAGAAAATTAAACACCATTTTCTTCATCACCTTAGAACCCTTGCAGAGCATTTCGAAAATGAAACTTCTAAAACATGGACACAATGAACCTGGTATGCCAAACTTCGGCCAGTACTTACTTTAGATAAGGATGTTCACAAACTTTGAATCTATCAGTGTCTTCCTGGATCTATTAAGTGAGGCGGAGACGGATGAAGTCAGGGAAGAAGCAAGACAAAGTACGTTTAAGGCACTCACCCCAGCTAAACACAAGCTGTCTCCGGAAACCAGTGACTTTTATTGATCTTGCTCCACGTTGATCGACATGCTCAACAAGACTTACACTCCAGGATCAAGCCTTCCTCAGAATCACCCTTTCCATATCCATAATCAAAAACTGCAGAGAAAAGTACAGAGAAAATATTACCGTAAGGCATAGATGCAGGGACTTTGCATGCTACAGTGTTGATCAGCACCAGACTGCACGTGCTCTGGTCCCTCCCATCCCAACCCTCGAGACTGCTACTGTAGTAGTAAGGTGGAAAATCATCGCACGGAAATATTACACAACAGATTGCTACACCAGCTCTGAGCACAGAAAGTCCCCCTAACCCAGTTTTTGTTATGCATTGCCGACTTCTGAAGTTAAGGTACACTTGCTGACTTACATGCCATAAGTTTTTCAACCCTTACAAATTGAGGAAATATACCCATTATTATCCATTTTTATCCCTCAAAAGCTCGTTCAGGGTTGGTATATCAAGTCCTCGTGACTGTATGCTACCATTGTCCTCTACCTGGGCAATAAATCTCCATTAACATTGTAAGTTTGGGATTTACTTTTGACAATTCTGGGACATTCACACCGGGTGTTTGAAGAAGTGCATACTTTGGCATACGGCTTTGAAAACGTTGAAAGGGTTTACCCAAGTGTTACTGAGAGAGTGGCTTGGTCTTTGTGAGAGTGGTTGGGATTGGTAAACATAGATGGGTGAGATATTGAAGTGGTTAGAACACGGGCATATATTTTTTAAATTTGAGCCCTTCAAGTCATTTACATATTCAGATTGCATGCGGTGTGAACGTTCTATTAGATACTGATAGCAATTTTGCAAATAATGTCCTGCAAACTCCTACCTAATACAACATCAGACACCAATTACTATATTCAAGGATTATCTTAGAATTATCCGTTTGATACTATGCTTAGAAGCTATATTTGATCCCTTAGCTCAATAGAAGAAACATTATGCAGCTAAAAGGTAACAAGAAGATTGCACAATTCGTTACTAATAATTGTAATAACTTTGCTCTTTCAAGGATGTTTTGCAGCTTTTCAGAAGGGTACTAGACTGAGTGACATGCGCCTGCACCCTGTACGTAATTGTAAGAACCCTGGTTTATTCAACTCTTGTCTACTCTACTCCTGAAGTTAAGGAAATAACACAACGAAATGAACCTCAGAGAATGAATAAAAATGATGCAGTAAGCTACACTGCAAAAAAGTAGAAACTTCGTAAGCTTCCAGAATTTGTTATGCGTTCCACGTGAAGTGCGTGAATTAGAAGGAAACCAACGCAGCTTCCATACGAGACTCCACGATCTTATATTGCGTAGAAGTCATCCAAGAACGCACCCTAATTAAGAGCACATCAATAAACGTCGAAGATTACAGTCTACCGGATGTGCTTACCTCAAGGCATACACATCGCAACGCGGGTATGAACACCTGTTCCAAGCCGCATCCCTTCACAAAGTGACTCATCAAAGCTGAACCATTCCTCAAGTTTACTACAGCAATTGTCCGCTCGCGTCAAACTCCATCCCCACTTCGTTTTTCGGCAAGAAACAACATCAGCTCGACCAGCAGGATTCGTCTCTTGCGATCAAACATCTCTGACGCAATGCGTCAATGTAGGTTTTCACAATGCACGAAATCAAATGACAATTCATAGCACAGTGCGAGGGAGAACAGGTTGCTCGTGAGAGCAAACTGGCGAAGTAATGTGAAAACGGTGGTGGTGATAAGGGATATGGGAAGCGAAGGCCATTGGCTCTCGAGGATTTCCTGATTTCGCGTTATCCAGTCATCGGACGATCCCTGACTCGGGGAGCGAGGCTGGGCATCCTTCTTCTGTTCATGGTGGATGAAAAGCATCCATCTTCTGATAGAGTAATTTTGTTGAGTTCCAAACAGATACATGTAAGGGGTCCGCCTTTTTCGTAGGTTTCTGTGGACAGAAATATTTTTAGATCAGTTTTCAGAGGAAAAAAAGAAAGATATGGAATTTAACCCTTAAAGGACCGTGACTATGTTTTCATCAAAAACTACCATTTCTAGTACAAGTACCAATTTTTTTTTAAATATATATATTTGGACACATGTCACTGTTAGATCTTGTAGTAAACTGGTTTGAAAAGATGTGGAAAAAATTTCAGAGATTTCCACCATATAGATTGCAAGGTATTAGGATATGAATTGACAAAACCCCTCTCTTTAGCTGCACTTCACAAGGTCACAATTGTATGAAAAGATGTCCAAAATGGTGGTGCTTCTTTGGATTCATTAATCAAAGCAAGTTGGCTACATGCTTGAAAATTTTCAAATCATTTGGAATCATACAACAAAGAGGCAAAAAATAGTAAGTAAAAAAAAATAGAGAATGATTCAAAACACAAAATCGTTAAGAGTTTTGTTATGGAATTGAAAAATGCCAATCCCAAAGGTTGTGATGTTGTACTAAACAATTTACATCCTATGATTTTATTTTATTTCAAAACATATTAAAAAATGAGTTAAATAAAGGACTTCAAAGTTTATCTTAGAATAGAGAATCCATAATTACCCGCAAACTAAAACTTCTCATAACTTTTGACTCATTGGTCAAAATGGAATAATTAAAAGTTTTCCACGTATATATAAATCTAGAGAACCAATTTCAAATTTTAGCTTCTAAAAGAATGATTTTTTAAAGTAGTTCTATATTTTTCCATAATTACCCCCTAAAGCCCCGAGGGTGTTTTTTTGCCCAAAATCACTCAAACTACCACTTCTGTTGTATTCACTCAAGGAAACCAATTTTTTTATTTTTTTGGAATTTAACTGTAGGATCTTGTACTTAACTTGTCTGAGATAATGTAGTAAAAATTTCATCAAATTTCACCGTACGGATTGGAAGATATTAGCATTCAAAGTTGAACAAAAAGGTTTTTTTCAAGAAGATGCTTAAATTGCCCGAAAAACTAAGATTGTCCATAACTTTCTCATCCCTAGTCCAAATAGAATGAATCAAATCTCCACATATAGGTAAAAACATAATATTTTAGGAAAAAAATTCAAAAAAATTATTTTGACTTTTTGTAATTTTTTTTGGGCTGCCCGCCAATTTGCATTTCTTACTCATTGTGCCATAACTTTTTCATCCGGCATCCGATTGAAACAAAAATTATATATTCACAAATCTCTTGCAAAGCTACACATCCTCAAAAAATCTCAAAAAAATTCACTTCAAATTGAGACAATAGGAACCTACCCATACCCAAATTGTCCCCCGAGGGGACAAGCGGGGCTTTAGGGGTTAATAAAGGTATCTTGGCACTTGGTATTAGGGGTGATGTTTGCAATGTAAATCCTCTCTACAAGTAGGTCTAAATTCATTCCTAAGACACTTAGTAACAACACTCTTTAACACCAAGTACAAACATAACATTGTTAACCAAGTACAAAAAGGCCCTTTCACTTCTTTAGAAAGTGGGAGCCTTCCAATGCTGCAACTTCCTCAAAATTAAGTGAAAAATTTGCTATAGAATTTGGCAACTGGCTCCAAAATGTAAAAGACTAATAATTATTATCCACTTGGTTACTGGTTGTAATATTGTTTCGCTTTTTTGACTTCACTATATGCTTGGAGATTAGCTAGCCAACCAAATCCATCCCCTACTAACAACCCAACTCTCCCATTATCCCTAGCCCAAGCAATCTGAACTCTCCAATTACTACTGAATTTCCTATAGGTATCTAGGGGGGTGGGTGTATACCTCCAATTAGTAGTGAGATCTCAGCTCATTAACAATGTGAAGAATATATCTTTAATTCAATTATTATTGATGGAGGTATTAGTTGGGAGATATGTGTTTTTAGACTAACTAGTGTACTTTATACAATTGCTATAGTCAAAAGAAAAGGAAAAATAATTTCTACTTCTTTAACTCATAAAAACTTTGAAATTCAATAACTTTCACACTATAGGTCCAAACGCCATAAAGCAAAGCTTGTGTACCTTCCTCCCAAAGAACTTTCCAATGCTACCACAAATCCAACTAGGAGATGTATTGTTCCAGAGATCTCAATATAAGACAAACAAAACAAGCAAATAGCCATTTAAGATATAGATCTTTCCTAAAATAATAGGAAGTTTGACATTCATTTATCAAAATCATATTGTTTGTAAATTAATTACATGAGTGTAGGCTTAAAACTAGAAGGATACTGGTCTATGATCAAGGTAGTCACTCAGAAATCAACTAATTTCTGAACCAATAGATGCATTCTTCATTTCTACAATGATCTCAAAAGTAGCATCCATTTACCATTTTTTAGCTACTGTGTTCTTTTAGGGTTAAACAATAATGTATTATACCAACATCTATACAATTTCTTTTTTGTAGTAACACGATTTTATAATTGACTAAGTACAAATAGGACCCTCACTAACAGGACAAATTATTGTAATTGTGCTATGTAAATTTGATTTATCCAATGGCATGGACTTAGAGGCATATTTTGAAGTAGAATTTTAGGCAGTTTTTATTTGAGCAATATCCCTTAAGGAATAGCAATAGTCCCATCCGTGGCAAATCTTAGAGAGAAAAATGATTGGAATTTTTATTACTATTTTAAAGTAGAAGTTGAACTAAATGATTACATGATTTTCAACATTTTAACCAGAGATAAACAACATATGTGAAGCAAAAAGAAAAAATGATGACATAGGCTTCATATATAAAACACATAGAAAAATTATAGGTGTCATTTGACAACAAAAGAATTTTTTTTTTTTCTTCTCAAAGTTTACAAAAAAATGTCCAAAAAATACATGATACTTAATACATAATATATGATACAATGAAATCCTTTTTAAATTACCAAGAAGATTCAACAAAGTTTTTAAATTAGGCTTGGCATGGGAGGAGGTTGAGTTAGGATACTTAGCAAGGCCCAATTCATCTTGAAACACTGATACTAGATCATATTCTCTTTGATTTTGAAGTTATTCCCCCTTAACCTGATTTTGAAAATGCTCTTTGCTTTGGTAAATCAAGATAAATTTCATCTCTAAAAATCCATTCGACTTCGATTCTCTAATAAAAAGTTATGGACAAATTTTAAAGAGGATTTGGAAGGAACATTTTCTTTGACATATTGAAACATCTTCACTAAATTTATTTCCATAACTTTATTAGAGAATCAAAATTACAAACAATTTTTTGGAGATGAAAGTTAACTTGATTTCCCAACTTTTTTTAGTTCAAATGTTTTGGAAAAAAGTTATTCTACTATGCCAATGAGGTCTAAAATTATAATTTGAATACAATTTCCACATTTCGACAATTAGAGGTCAAGCTTTCATCGTCAAATTATCCCATATCCATTGAGGATTCATGACGAACTGAGTGATGAACAATGAATTTGATTATAAAAATGACGTCTCCATCTATTATTCATACAAATGCCAATGACGTAGTTATTTCATTTAGCCTTCAAAAATCTATTGAATGGTAGTTTGTCAAATGACAACTTTGTAATTGGCTCAATGGACTTTTGAGGTGTTTGAATTTTTTTTCCATATGTGGGAATTGGGAATAACCACCTTGTTAGGCCAAAAAAAGCCATAGAGCAATTGCCTTCCTTCACTACAAGAAAACGGCCATAAACGTGACTGCAAAACATGACTGCGCTAATTTTGCGACTTCAGCTTCACTTCACCTCCCTAATTGCACTAGCGGGCTGAGATCCAGAGTATTGGAGTCATTTTGCAGCCGTGACTGTGACTGTCGAATGACTAGTAAACGCGCTGTACACTTCATCCACAACATTCCGTTCACAAGGGCGATGATGCAGTGACATGGCAAATTGGAACGCGACTGCAGAAGGCAAAGTCACGGTTGAGTTGTGCAGTTCCAATTTTTGCGACTGTAGGTGACTTAAAAGTGACTGCAGCGCCATGAGGAGTCATTCAGTTGGCGTTTTCTTTTACTAATAGATAAAGAAAAAGATGGGTCTTTGTGGTACATGAAAGATAGGGTGACGACAGTTTCGGGTATGTCACTACAGTATGACTGCAATATGACTGGGATGGGTTTTCTAACAAAATACATAAAGAGGCATGCAATAGGGGCATCTTTTGGAATACTGGGGTTTACGAATGTTTGAATGAATACAAGTCAGCTAAGATGTAGTACTAGGTTACTTTAAATGAATTAATTTTAGGAGAGCAAGGTTTGCGAGCCTTATTGCACATATTTTAGAGATTGAACATTAGTTGGAGAATGAGATAATTGTGTTCATTCCTTTGGGTTGTCGTGACTTGGACACATGCTGTACGGATTCATTTTGAGGAAATAGTGCTATGGATAGCATCATCATGTTTAAGGCGCTTCCACACCTGCTGTTAGATTCAAGGTTTGCATTAGAGCACAAGGTGTAGGGAAATATTTAAAGTTGTTGAGGCCATAACTTGTGGCAATTCAATAGAGCCTGAATGAAAAGAAGTGAATATGGCCCTGTGATTACACAGTAAATGGTAAGACATTTAGGATGGCAGGGGACAAGACATTGAGGTTGCAATTGCAAGCGACATGACTGCACCATGACTGCGGTTTGTCTGTCACGTAACTACACAATGACTAGTATATGACTGCATTTTGGAAAGTGATTCGGGTTGTACTACTACCATTCCAACGTCCTCCAATTTGTCGACCTGCTTCATTGCTGCATGCACTTGTGGTTTATGAAAAATGCTTCTGTCGACACAAACACTAGGGCAACAAACAGTCAAACACTACAAGAAAACGAGGGATTTTGCAACTACACTGTGCAACTCATTTTGTAGTTGCATAGGTTGTTTGCAACTATATGATAATTTGGAGCCCGCAACTACAGTAGACAAGTTGCATGAGTTGCAAAGTAGTTGCAAAAAATTTCAAAGTTGTTTATCATTTGACATTATACTTGAAAGTTCATTGATGAACTTTTCTAATGTGGTTGCTTACATGGAAGTCATTTGTGTGCAATTAGTTTGCGATTGACTTACAACTGGTTTGCAATTGGTGTGCAACTAGTTTGTGATTGATGTGCAACTAGTTTGTGATTGATGTGCAACTAGTTTGTGATTGATGTGCAACTAGTTTGCATCTTTGTGACTAGAAGATTTGAAATTTGAATTTCAAAGATTTGTAGATTTTAAATTTCAGATCTATCTTTTTTTTAGATCGCCAAATCTAAAAATGTCTTAAATTTTAAATATTAATAGATTTTTGTAGATTATAAAAATCTACAATTTGTAGATTTTTACAAGTTGTAGAAATCTACAAAATATATAAATATTTGAATTTCATTATCAAAATTCATTACACAATACTGCTATAACTTACAATTCTTATATGTTCAACCTAATGGTATTCTTGACAATTGATGTGGGACAATTAATAAAAGACTTAATAGTAGTTGCATTTTAGTGTTTTCTAGTTGCATGCTAGTTTTTTCAAGTTAAAGTCTAGTTGTTTTTAAGTCAAACACTAGTCAAATTGTAATTGCAATGTAGTTGTAGTCTAGTTGCACTATAGTTGCAATCCAATTGCAGTCCAGTTGCAATCTAGTTGCATTCTAGTTAAATTGCTATCGAATTTAAATTACATGTAACTGTAGATAGACACATTGGACTCTACAGAACGTAAAATTGTCCACATCGACAATTGTGATGAAGATTGGATATAAAGTACCTCACATCAACTCTTTTGTTACATTCCCGTATGCGTAACTACATGTTGCGACTACTTTGCAACTATTTTGCAACTACAGTGTAACTATGTCAAAGTTGGTGCAAATATAGAGGATTGTAGTTGCAAGGCAGTTGTATAGGACATGCAGTTGCATTTCAGTCGGTTGTAGTGGACACGTTTTTCTTCCAATGTGAAGGCATCTGTGCAGCCGACAACTTCACGCTTGGAACAAGCTTCTTTACATAAGACCACTTTCCAACCAAGTCTGTCAACTGCATCATCCCTGGTA
Source organism: Antitrichia curtipendula (assembly GCA_951230915.1). Lineage (NCBI taxonomy): Eukaryota > Viridiplantae > Streptophyta > Bryopsida > Hypnales > Leucodontaceae > Antitrichia > Antitrichia curtipendula. The sequence goes on from OX579634.1 coordinate 9,342,476, forward strand.
TAAGTAGGGTTACTTTGTGTATCTTGCAGCTTCACCCTACTACTTTTTTGTGCTAACAAGGTTTTTTTTACAAACAATTCAATTACACCCACTAAATTTATCCATTCCACCCAAATTGACAATGTTTAAAAAACAATCAACCCTATAGGCTCTAGAATGGATAGATTTGCATATTTGTTGAACCTTAACTCCCTATGCATGCATACAATTCCATTGTTAAGCCTACCCCTAAGAACCACATTGCAAAAAAAAATAGAACAACATTACTAACAGTGACATTGACCTTCTATGATTCTAATTCACTAGGGGCCACCTACAACTTCCATGTAACTGCACCTAGTCAAGTGGAAGTTGTGTTACAGTACTGCAGTCAGATAATGACATTACGTCTTCTACACTACTAGAATCAAAAAAATGTTAAGAAAAAAACCTCTCCAATCTTCTTCTCAAATTTGTCCACAACTTTTGATTTGAGGTTCAAAATCCAAAACAAATTTTTGGAGATGAAAGTGAAATTCATTTTTCAAATTTTATTAGTTCAAATTTTTTTGAAAACAATTAATCTACTATTCCTAAATGAGATCTAAAATATTAATAATAACACAATTTTTGTGTTTTTAATGTCCCACATGGTTTGTCTTACCTCCTATCACTCCACTTGTATAAAAGGTTTGTCATTTCAACTCTTCATATTCACATACTAAGTGGCTTTGAGAGCCATGTGACATATTTGCCAAATATTTTGTATATGGTATATTTTATATTGAGCATGGTATATGATATATTGTATATGATGTATTTTTGTAGTATTTAAAATGTATTCATATGTGGCTGTAGAATGACTACTAACCATGCAATTGTCAATACATTCTTTTTTGCACACATCGCTGCAACTCCCAAATCCTAAATTCCAAACCCTAAATCCATCACTTTAAATTTTAAAATGACTACATAATGATTTCTGATTTGCTTATCCTCGTCAGATTTGTAAGGGGTCTATCGTAACTTTGAAATGATGCCTACGTAAAAGTCCACGTCAGATTATAGAGGGGTCCCCTGCAACTATAGAATGACTGTGATGCGACTGCGTTCAAGATGTCTATGTTGGATTATAAAAGGGTCCCTTGCAATTGTAGATTGACTGTACTGCGACTGCGTTCAAGATGTCCACGTCAGATTTACAAGGGGGCGGATGCAACTCAAAAATGACTTCAACATGACTGCATGCGAAATGTCCACGTTAGATTTTTGAGGGGTCTCCCTTTGGTCCAACTCGGCCCAAAAAACCGCACTTTCCAGATGGCATGTCAAAGCCATCTTTCCTAAGGCTGTCTTTCTTTATCTCATTCTACGAAGTCTCTTCTCATCCACAGTTACATCCGTTCCCACTTTGTTAGGTGATAATAAATCTACAGTCGTGACTTGTAAATGACTTGTCCGAAGTGACTGCAACGCCAGGAGTCACATTTCCGTTATGCAACTGCAATACAATTGTTTTGCAGTCATTTGCACAATCACATTTTTGTCCGCTTTCTTGTAGTGCTTCCACAAACTCTTTGTACATTATGACAAATTTATGAGTCCAAAAAAACGTCAGTGAAGGGCATGGCATGAACCTGGGCTAAAAGCTTGCATGTAGCCTTGCCCAAGCTCTTTCGGGCATGGTATTACAATTTTCTCTCTAGTGTAAATTACCCTTCATGCTTTGCCCCCCCTCCATTGAAAATGACATTTTTCCTCATAACTTCTCATGGACAAATTCAAATGAATTTTTTGGGTGGAGTGGCTTGTCCCCACGTCAAAAAAAAATTCAAAAATTTCATGAATTCTTGTGTTTGTAGTGAGTTGTTCAAAATTGCTATGTAATAAATTTAAAAATGCATGTTTGGTCCTTTACATGTTAAATGATAGGACAACTAATCCCCTCAAACTTTGTTTTAAGTGATCTTTGACAGAAAGTACTCTAAGATTCTTTAGGAATGTTTCAACCTACTTTTGTAGTGAATAAAGCTCGCGCCAAGCACTGCATTTGAGCTATAAAGTCAAAGCTTTGTTCATTGGTTAATTTTAAGTGCCCCAACTGCACAAACCTCGGACAAGGAGACTTTTCATTACTCCTTGGGTTGCCCGTGAGACCAAGAAATGTCGTTTAAGGGTTAATACCACTCAAGACAAACTAAGTGGCATAATTCAGCTTCCAGCCCACAAAGTGATAACAACCCAACCCAACATCTTTAGTTATGGAACTCCAAAAACTCACACCAAGTTTATGCGGGTGATGGTTAAGCTTACTTAGACTGACTGGTTGCAGAGTTTGAGCTGCAACGAACTAGTTTGGTTGCCCATGCTTTCTAGGCTTTCGACCAAATCTGCACCTCCCGGCACTTTTGATAAAGCTCGGTCACACTCATCTTGTGCTGTTTCCTGTCTTTCAAGGCTGCAATCTCTCCACCAGACCTTTCTATATAATCCGTCACTTGATGCAACAGTGACACTCAAGTGGGGTGCAGCGTTCCGTCTCTGCATTTCGTAGCTTGTTGAGTTTGATCGAGGTATGTGCGGAGGCATCTTCATTGTTCAAATCATTCATGCCCCTTGATGGCTTAATTTGATGCAAGCAATCTAGATAGTGACTTGACATGAGCTAGGCATCAAGTTGCGGTAGCCACGATAAGGATTTCATCATCTGTAGGAGTGTGATCCGATCCTTGGGGAGATGAGCCAAATTTGTTACGATCAAATACTAATCACCAGGTATGCATTTCTTATGCAAATTCAAAGCGAGAGGTCTATTAAAGAACAGTAGACAACCCCATTTCCATTCACAGATAATGATCATAGTGGATTAAGCCAAGTCATGCATCCAACCAGCTTGCTAAATCAAGGTCAACCACCCCAACCACGTGCGAGTGCTTGAATTTTTGAGTTGCTGTTGGGAAAAGGGGGTCAGGTTCGTACCAGTTTTAGTATCCTCTACTCCCAAATTGTCTTATAATCTAAAGCTTAACATCATCTTATAATTATAAAAGCAGGAACCTTGTTTGCATCATACATCGCACAAACGATGCTCGTAGTGACCCGGTTTCGTTTTTAGACGAGCTGATTGACACATATTTCGTCTCAGCTGTATGGTTTTTTTTTCCAAATCCAACGGTTCAATCTTCTAGGTTCAGTCCTGCATTGCCAAATCCCTATTGCAGATTTACTCCGATCCCACTTGCATCGACGCACAATTACCGCATGATATCTGAATGTGCAGATGATCCAGGCTGCACTTTAATTGATCTTCCAGCAATCAATCAATCAATCCAATAAGCTTGTCCCAAGTTGCTCCATTCAGCGATGGAGAGTGCGAGCTCGGCACCCAGCAGTCATGGCAATCACAAGGCAGCTCCAAAACAAAGCTCCCAAGAGGAGGAGACCATTTTCCACAGCCCTTTGCCATTCCACCCGGTGGTCGTCCCACCAACAGGGCTAACGCTCCACAACTACGTCCTGCACAACATCGATCTCTACTTGGACCGAGTCGCCCTCGTGGACTCGTCCGACGAACGGCACTACACTTACGGCCAAGTGCAGCGTCTGGTGAAGAACGTGGCGGCAGGGTTGTGGCACCAGTTCCACATCCGCAAGGGCGACGTGGTGATGATCCTGTTGCCCAACATTGCGGAGTTTTTCATCTTCGTGCTGGGCATCATGTCCATCGGCGCCATCTACTCGGGCTCCAATCCAGCGGCGCACGAGTCCGAAATCCAAACGCAGGCGGAAAACGCCGAAGCCAAACTGATCATTACCGACAGGAAAACGGTGAAGAAAGTCACAGCGCTCGGAATCCCTGTGGTGCTTGTCGAGCCGGAGAGCGGGCCTAAGTCGTACCTGTCGCTGTTTGAGGCGGATGGGACGCAAGCGCCGCAGGTGCAAAGCTTTGTCCCCAAAGTGGACTTCATGTTTTTTTTTGGTTTTATGATTAAGCAGTTTTTGAGTAGCTCTTATGAGGACTTTCTTTTGTTCAATTGCGTTCCTTATTTGAGCAAAACATGTAATGTTCTTCACTGATTCTGGTGATATAGAATTCAGTCCTGTCTAAATTACATTTACCAGAATGGAAGTGGTATGGTTAAACAGATTTGAGTATATTTAAAACTTGGAACTTCCCTTCATGCGGCAAAAAGAGTTGCTAAATGTGCTGAGAGTTCAGATTCAACACATTCCGAATTCTCGAAGCTTTGCAGCTTCGGAACACACTCAAGTAAACCATATTGTGACCGAATTTCGAACCACATTGCAGGTGGAGATCTCGGAACACGACGTGTGTGCGTTGCCGTACTCCTCCGGCACGACGGGCCTGTGCAAGGGGGTGATGATCACGCATCGCAACGTCGTTGCCAATTTGAGCCAAACGCTCGGGGACGTCGAGCGGTATTTTGAAGGCGGCGTCATTCCCGAGGGCGAGAGTGTGGTGCTCGGGCTCATGCCGTTCTTCCATATCTACGGCATTTGCGGCATTTGCTGTGCCTCCATGCGCTTGAAGGGCAAAGTGGTGGTCATGGCCAGGTCCAGAGCTTCTCAACCCTAGTTGCAAAACTAAATTGCCACACTTGAAGCGCATGGTCAGTTTTTATCGATTGGAATGTTCTGGTTTGCAAATCAAAGAGGATTCCAGAGCACCAGAAAATGCATAAATTACTTGGATACCATATGCAAAAGTTAGAACTAAACGAGTTGACCAGTGCATACTCAAAATCAAAATATTAAAATCTCATTTTGCAAAATTCTGGTGTGTCGCATCAAGGTGGGTGTCGCAATAAGGTGCGGTTATCTTGAACCAGAATGGCAGTTGACCCGATGGACCAATCATGATTGCGTTCAAAATCAAATTTAACCTTCATTTTTCAACCAAAAGCTTCAGGGATTTTCTTGTTGGATGCTATCGAAAATGCGCTTCTACTTGAGCTGTGTTATAAGTACGCCTCGCAACTTGAAGAATTCATATCTCTGCAAGCAATCGATCAGTGTATCTGAGAATCGAAGGTGCACAGCCAATCTGGAAGACAACCAGCAGTTTTTTGCTCATTTCTGAGTAGAATCTTGCATGTGAAAGCTTGTTGGAAAGTTATGAACAAATGCGCTTGTAACCTTCCATTACCGCTATTCTGATTCTCAAAATTTATATTCCAGCATCCAAGGCTATCAAAATTGCAGGGCTATCGTGCCTACCTGTCCGCTTAAAACGGACCCATCGGACAAGTCCGCGTTGCACAATTTCACCCATCGAGCTGAAACTGAACCTCCTGCATTTGCATTAAAAATCGCACTTCCAATCGTATTTTTGCATCTTCAATTGTATTTGAAAATGCAATTGCATTTGAAACTAAACTTCTTGCATTTGCACTTGCCATTACCCTTGAAACCTAACTCTGACTCTTTGCATATTTCAGATACAACTTGAAGGATTTCCTCTCGATTCTCCTCAAGCACGGCGTGACCTTCGCACCCATCGTGCCGCCGATTTTGCTGCAACTGGTGAAGTCGGATCTGGGCGAGGATTTCGACGTCACGAAGCTGAAGCTGAAGTCTGTGCTGACTGCGGCGGCGCCGCTGGGCGTGGAGCTCCAGCAAGCCTTTGAGGCGAAGTTCCCGGGCGTGGTGGTGCAGCATGCGTATGGATTGACGGAGTACAGCTGCATCACGATTTCGCATTGTGATCCAAGGCATGGACGGGGTCCGTCCAAGACTGGCTCCGTGGGCTTTCTCCTGCCCGGCCTAGAGCTCAAGTTTCGGGATCCAAACACGGGGAGGACCATGCCGGTGAACAGCCCAGGCGAAATCTGTGTCCGCGGCGAGTCCACCATGAAAGGTGACAAGCTCTTTTCAAAATATGGCATATTATTCATTAACAAATTTGGATTACCGGTACGGTAGATCGTTAAGTGAATTTTGTTGGAAACAAAACGAATTCGCTTCATTGCAAAATCAGAAGCAGACGACCGGATTCAAACCTCGTCTCTGAAACGCCGTTGTCAGTCCTTCTGAAAACCCATCACCGACAGACTAGTCTGTTCCAGGAATTGAACACGAGATTAGAAATCTGAAAATCTCTTTGGAAGGTGGTCTCCATGCACACTTTCAAAGGTCTTATCATCACATAATTCGTATCCAAAATCTTGTTAAATAATGGAGTATCGAACTGGGTACATCCGTCCTCGAGGTCGGGAGAGAGAACAAAGTATTTGACAAGACCAGAAGAGAGGGTGATACTGAAGAGGTATGGATTTGGCTTTCAAAACAGGGTATTTCAAAAATCCTGCGGCCACAGCAGAAACCATAGACTCCGAGGGATGGCTGCAGACAGGTGACATTGGATACATTGACAACGATGGAGACGTTTTCATTGTGGAGAGAATGAAGGAGCTCATAAAGTACAAGGGCTTCCAGGTACTTGCGACACTTTGTCGTTGAAGACTCGGTAGCTTCCTTGCCGTTAAACCATGATCACTCTTCAATTCTAATACTCGTCGAAGCAGTCTCTGCTAATGAAATTAAGCTTGAAAACGTTTTCGTCGCTTCCTGTTCAGGTTCCCCCAGCTGAGCTTGAAGCAATCCTCATATCCCACCCAGCAATAGCAGATGCTGGAGTCATACCGTAAGTTTCTTGCAGCCAAGCCTGAGGGTTACAGTGGCAAACGTTTCTAGCTTTTGCTTACATTATGATTCTAAGTAGGGGAATAGAAGATGCGTCAATTTAAGCATCTTTGCCAACATGCTGGAGTTTGATTTCTTGGAAATTTTTAGAGCTATAGTGAGGTCTTTATATACAAGAGCAAAATCGGTAGAAATCAAACTTTTATCAGTAAGTATAAATTTCTTATGCAACCATTCAAAGTAAGAGGTTGTGGACCACTACTGAAGGGATAGTAGACAGCCCTATTCCAAGTAATCCTTACACTTTTTGCATCGTTAAGCCTAGTAATCCTTACTCCATTTGAAGAAATTGAAGTAAGTAATTCAGTTGTGTAAAGATATGAGCGAAAATATGCCAAAATTTTAAAATATACGATTTAAGCATTACAGGGTTAAATCGTCACAAGCTTTTCGTGGAGTTTGAATACTCTGGTTAGCTTATCAACATCACGAGGCTTGCGTGCAGAATCCCAAACGAGGAAGCGGGAGAGATTCCTGCCGCCTGCGTGGTGCTCAAGTCCGATTGCTTCCTGTCGGCTGGTGAGATCCAGGCATTCGTGGCATCCAAGGTGAACTACCAAACTTTGTCAAACTCCCTCCCTCACCCTCGATTAGTTCCTGAACTCTCTCTCTCAAGCTATCTTCAGAAGGCTCTAACCAGATTCTTCGGTTTCTTCACCAGGTTTCCGCTTACAAGCAGGTGAGGCACGTGGAGTTTCTTGCGTCCATCCCCAAGTCTGCATCCGGCAAGATCTTGCGGCGGGTGCTGAAGGAACAGATTCTGAGTAATCTGAATGCATCGAAGAAGAATGGCGTGTAAGCTTGGGTCCTGGAACCCAGCTACGTACCCGCGAAGCCGAGCAGCAGCTAATGAAATTGGACGGATGCGGATTTGCTTGGAGTCCGTGGTCACCCCACCAGCTTGTGCAGTGTGTGGGTTTATCTACTGTAGCTTCGTGTGTGCGGTTTATATATCCCATAAGGATGGGTCGCGTGTCGGAGGTCCGCGGAGTATAATACGGTCGGGGTTCTGAGAGAGAAGCATACCTTTCTCGGCCTTTTGGCTAAGATCAAGTGTAGTATCTGTTCTTATCAGTTTAATATCTGATACGGGGGTCATCGATCCCCATGATATTAATCTAATTTTTCTGGGGAGCGTGGCCACCCGGCAGCTTGCTGCCCGGCCTCGCGCGCGTCGCCTTGGTCTTGCACTACCTCCTTGGCCGGCGCAGCCCTCCCCCCTTCCTTCACCAGGAGGGGACCCAAACGAAACCCTAAACTGCAATTTCAATGCTTTCCTGTTCAGTGAAAATAAACCTAAGCAAATTGTTTTTGTACCTCCCTGTTCTCGCCCTTCCCAAGCTGAGTGATCTGAACTGGGCGTCGTCAAGGATTGTCGGTGCCGTTAAACTAAGGAAACACGCTGACAAGCATACTTTGATACATGACAGAAACTCTGCTGCTTTTCTTTTTATTAGCCACAGCTTGTTCATTTCCACTCTCAAGGATTAGTTTGCCCTGGACTGAAGGGGAAGACACTTTGCATTGACAGAAGCTTAACGTCAAGTGATGGTGTGACTCACATTTCGAAGATAGGGCGTCCTAATATTGCCACGGCAAAGCTAGCACCACATTTGGAATTTTTGCTTTTCACTGAAAAGAATGGACGGTTTCATGTGAAAGGACTTAATGAGCAATTGATGGGTGAAAGTTGCAATATTCTTTGAAGTTTTGGAGGTGTCCTTATATTTTGCATTCCATTCAAGTGTCAATCAAGAAATGATACCATACCATGAGCTTCATATTGACTCTTGTTTGTGTTTCTGAAGGTGCTTTGAATTTTTGAAGGTGCGAGCCCTAATATTGCGTACTTCTTTTTATGCAAATCAAGTTGTACTTATTTAGGAGATGAGAAATATGGGGTCAGCCTACCATAGTAGTCATTGAGGTACAAAGTTAGGTTATTGGATTGAAAATGCATCCTCTACCAATACTTTTGCTCTACATTCACCTTAGATTCATCTCCAAAGTGAAGTAATTACCATTTAGTATTTCTAATTTGATAGTGCACCCCTTCCTACACGGGCAAATGGCAAACCATGTGGTATGAAATATTGAAGATGTTTGTAGATAAAAAAAATAGGAACAAATTTATTGAATCTTGTTGATTGAAGTGTTTCTTCTCTAACCCAAAAAGTTTCATCAATCATGTTTAGAGACTCAAAACTACTTCTAAAAACTCATTTCCAAAGCAAGGTCAAAATCTTCATCAATAATTATTTTTTAACAAATCCAACTATATGATCTTTTAGGTTACTTGTTCAAGTGCATTGTCCTAAGATTTTAGAAAAATATCCCTGCTGATTGCAACTTCAATGTGCCTAAACTTCTAAATGTAGATTGTCTTTGTAGCAATTTCAAAAAGTGAAGTTTTGTGTCAATATTTTTAGAAAAAAACTCATGCCTAATAAGTTGTGCATTTTTCTAATATGTTGGGAAATGGATTAAAAAACATGTGGAAAAATTTGAAACAAAAACATTTTCATATTCATCTTTTAAAAATCTATAAAGTGGAATGTGGTACTAAATGAGAGAAAAAACTAATATGCTAATAATTTTTACAAGAAATTGAGAGTTGTTAATTACAATGGTAAAAATATTGTATTAAATAATTAATTTTTATACTTTAATTTTTATTTGAATATTTTGAAATCGAAAGCAAAAGATGACTTTGTATCCGTTTTTTCTACCTTCATTGCTCGCAAAATAAAAACCATCATAGCTTACACTTCATTATTTGGAATTGAATGCATTTGAGTAATTATCAATCTATACAATCTCCAAAAATAATTTATACTTTTTAGAACATATATTTTGTTGTTTGATTCAACATCGAAATAAAATAAAAAAATTCTAACTTTTGCAATATTTATCGGAATGACATGAAACAAAGCTTTGCATACAAATTATGATGAGTAGCATCCATCCTAAAAAGCTCATACAAAACTTACAAATTATAAAGTCAACAAAGCTTGCTCAAGTTCTCAAAAAGCCCAAAGTGGACTCTTTGGTCTTTTAGGGGTTAACTTACTGACCAAGGTATTGATGAGGTAGATATTAACTTAAGATGCTAACTCTCATCATTTGTAGGGGTGTTTATAAGAATTGCCATAGCACCAATCACTAGATAAAAAGTCGTACTTTGTCTAATTTTTAGGTTGAACAAATTTGGACACCCCCTAATGTACCACTAACCCTAAACCATCATCTTCACTCTTTGTACATCTCCAAAATCAATTATTTACCTATGTGAAAGAAATTGTTTCAGAACCAAACTTTATTCTTCCATAACTTTTTGCATAGGGTATCCAAATGTCATGTTCTTTGGTATGGTGGAACTTGCTTTCACTTTCCAACAAGAGAATATGAAAATTTGACCATTCTAATAATAATAAATAAAGCATAGAAGCAATTATGAGGGTATCCACCTTAATAAACTTAGAGATTGTATAATATTTGAATGCACAATGTGTACTATGAACTTGAATAAAAAAACTAGAGAGTGAATAAATTATAACTCCTTCCATGAATTTTCATATTTTAATGATAATTTTCATATTTTAATAATCAAGATATTCATCAAAAATTAAGGTGGACACTTCAAATGCACCATTGATCCAAAACCATCATCATCACTCTGTATACATCTCCAAAATCAATATGTAACTATGTAGAAGAAATGATTGTAGAAAGTCTACCCAAAAGACATTGACCATTTGACCCTTCATAACTTTTGCATAAGATATCCAAAGGTTGTGTTTTTTGGTGCGGTGGAACTTGATTTGATTTGATTTTCCAACAAGGAAATATGAAAATGTGACAAGTCTAATAATATTAAATAACCATAGGTAGTAGAAAAAAGTGTTGGTTAGAGGGTACTGACCTTGTCTAGAATTGAGTTGCACAACAATTTTGTGTACTTGTGTTTTTGAGGGGATAGTTAGAGATTCCTCTTGAGGTGTCTCACTTGATATTGGGATTCACCCTCCAATTCCATGCAAAGAGTCATATCAAAATAAAAGAGAATCACAATGTATCATTATATGGTCCAATAGGGCATATTTTACCAAGTATTACACTTATAGACCTTTTGAGGTATGTCAATTTGATAAGCTTGCTTTCTTCTCCACGACTTCTTCCTTTATAGCGAAAAGTTGCAATTAAAGTTTCATAGATCACCTTAGATTACTTGTAGATATTACTAAAATAGAATAGGACCTACCTTAATGCCATGATTACATTTATGAGTAAGAGTTACCAACATGAGCTAATTTTGTAGATCCATGAGTGCAAAGTCTTCCATTGTTGGATTCAATGGAAGAAGTTGGTTACGAGGGAAATTATGATATTCATTTTGTTTGTTGTCATTTGTCTTGTTTTCTCTACAAGAATACAAGACTATTTGCAATTAACATTGTGCTTTAATAGTTTATATTTGAGTTTCCTTAAGGCGCTTACATTCACGCCTTCAATTGTATCCCTTGAACTTGAAGGGCAATATTTGTGGTTTCTATGAAGAGGGTGTCGTGCTGTCAGTTTTTGTGATTGTAGTAATATGAATTTATGCAAATAATTTTGTATATTTTAACTAAACTAATGGACTCATGTAATTGAAAAATTAAAGGTTGATTACAGGTTACAGATTACAAATTAAAGAGTCAATTTTTTAATAACTCCTTTATTCTCAATTTGAAAACTTTCTCTTTAGTTGATAGCTCTTCAATCATTGAGATTTTAGATCCAATAGTTGTTTTACTCTCCTAGTTGTTTAGAATTTGAGAGAAAAATCAAAATATTTCAAATCTCTAGTTATTAGAGAGTTTTAAAAACCGGTATGAGATTTAGGTGTGGATTGCTCATGCTATTTAGGATTTGTGAATCTAACCAAATGTCATCATCCCTCGCACCATCTATGTCTACTCAGCATGTGCATTGGTGGGTGCAAGAGCATTTGGATTCAACAAATGATGGAGGTAAATTCTTGTACTAATTGGCTATTGTTCTTCCTACAAGTTTTTTCTAGCTTGAAAATATGGATTTTAGTTCTCAAAATACAGTTACTAGACAAATAGTCTACACAAAAATTCTTGAACAACAATGTAGATTCTCAAGGATTCATAACAATGTGAAATTTGATCTTGCAAGGTAGAAGGTGAAGAGATAGTTAGTATGTTGTTTCTTGAAAAATTTCTTATTTCTATTGTGGATAGTCATACAAACGAGGATACTTTAATCCCTAAAGTTCCATTGTCCCCCTTAGAAACAAAATGGATTTTGGACATCCTTCTATGGTCTCAATATTTGTCTTCATTTTTTGAATTTTTTTTATATGGAGATAGATAAATACATAAGCATTCTGAAATACAACTTTTATTTCAATCAGCGCTTGAAAGCAAAAGTTATGGCACAAAATAACCTTTTTTTAGTCCAACAAGAAGAAAAAAAACTTCAAAAAAGCTTGAAGTAAAAAAATTAATAAATTTTGTTTTGTGTAGATTATACTTTTGTGTACATGAAATTTTTTTGATTTATTCCATTTGGAATTATTAGGTAAAAGTTATGGACAATCTTGGTTTTGGGTAAATCAAAGCATCTTCTTGAAAAAATAACTTTTAGGATTCATTTGTAACCTCAATTTTCTTAATTAAAAAAACAAAAAAAGTTTCAAAATTTTTAAATAACTTTCTACAACAATCTCACTGTTGAAATTGGTGTATTTTAACTCCATCTTAGAACTATTAACAACTAAGATTTTCCTACAATCTTGAACCTACTTCTACTTAATTTTTTCCAACTTCAATCAACAAGATTCAATAAATTTGTTCCTATTTTTTTTATCTACAAACATCTTCAATATTTCATACCACATGGTTTGCCATTTGCCCGTGTAGGAAGCGGTGCACTATCAAATTTAGAAATACTAAATGGTAATTATTTCACTTTGGAGATGAATCTAAGGTGAATGTAGAGCAAAAGTATTGGTAGAGGATGCATTTTCAATCCAATAACCTAACTTTGTACCTCAATGACTACTATGGTAGGCTGACCCCATATTTCTCATCTCCTAAATAAGTACAACTTGATTTGCATAAAAAGAAGTACGCAATATTAGGGCTCGCACCTTCAAAAATTCAAAGCACCTTCAGAAACACAAACAAGAGTCAATATGAAGCTCATGGTATGGTATCATTTCTTGATTGACACTTGAATGGAATGCAAAATATAAGGACACCTCCAAAACTTCAAAGAATATTGCAACTTTCACCCATCAATTGCTCATTAAGTCCTTTCACATGAAACCGTCCATTCTTTTCAGTGAAAAGCAAAAATTCCAAATGTGGTGCTAGCTTTGCCGTGGCAATATTAGGACGCCCTATCTTCGAAATGTGAGTCACACCATCACTTGACGTTAAGCTTCTGTCAATGCAAAGTGTCTTCCCCTTCAGTCCAGGGCAAACTAATCCTTGAGAGTGGAAATGAACAAGCTGTGGCTAATAAAAAGAAAAGCAGCAGAGTTTCTGTCATGTATCAAAGTATGCTTGTCAGCGTGTTTCCTTAGTTTAACGGCACCGACAATCCTTGACGACGCCCAGTTCAGATCACTCAGCTTGGGAAGGGCGAGAACAGGGAGGTACAAAAACAATTTGCTTAGGTTTATTTTCACTGAATAGGAAAGCATTGAAATTGCAGTTTAGGGTTTCGTTTGGGTCCCCTCCTGGTGAAGGAAGGGGGGAGGGCTGCGCCGGCCAAGGAGGTAGTGCAAGACCAAGGCGACGCGCGCGAGGCCGGGCAGCAAGCTGCCGGGTGGCCACGCTCCCCAGAAAAATTAGATTAATATCATGGGGATCGATGACCCCCGTATCAGATATTAAACTGATAAGAACAGATACTACACTTGATCTTAGCCAAAAGGCCGAGAAAGGTATGCTTCTCTCTCAGAACCCCGACCGTATTATACTCCGCGGACCTCCGACACGCGACCCATCCTTATGGGATATATAAACCGCACACACGAAGCTACAGTAGACAAACCGCACACACTGCACAAGCTGGTGGGGTGACCACGGACTCCAAGCAAATCCGCATCCGTCCAATTTAATTAGCTGCTGCTCGGCTTCGCGGGTACGTAGCTTCGTTCCAGGACCCAAGCTTACACGCCATTCTTCTTCGATGCATTCAGATTACTCAGAATCTGTTCCTTCAGCACCCGCCGCAAGATCTTGCCGGATGCAGACTTGGGGATGGACGCAAGAAACTCCACGTGCCTCACCTGCTTGTAAGCGGAAACCTGGTTGATTGGCGCATCGTTCATGGAGACCGACAGAAACCTCAGTCTGGTTAGAGCTTTACAAAGATAGATAGCTTGAGAGAGAGAGAGTTCGGGAACTGATCGAGGTTGGGTGAGGGAGGGAAGTTGCAAAAGCATTGAGCGTGACAAAGTTAGTTTGGTACTTCACCTTGGATGCCACGACATCGGACTTGAGCACCACGCAGGCTGCAGGAATCTCTCCGGCTTCCTCCCTCGTTTGGGATTCTGCACACAAGCCTTACGTTTGCACACATTGAGCTCAATTTCTCAAAGTATCCTACAAGTTGAAATGCTTAACCCTTAAACGATAGGCTCATAACCATGGAAATCATCTGTTTTGTCACCGTGTGAATTGTCAAATTAAAATATTGCAAAAGCACTCATTGGAAGACAAACTATTGTAGATGATCTTTCCGTTTCACACAAAATTGGGAGGATGAATAGTTGCACTTCTATCCTACATGGAGAGAATCTTTGTCATTCATCGGCCAGAAAACGTCCTCGACAGCATTTACGGGTTAAGTTATCGAAAATAGGTACCTCTATTATATCATAGTGATGACTAGAAGGGCCCAAATACAAAGCTTGTGAATTTGGACTTTGGAGCGCCCAACAATGGTGGTATTGAGGAGCCATTCATTTTATAAAACCGGGGATCATTGCTCTCATTGTACTAGTCTCTTTTAATGGGTGCCATATATGGTTACAATTTTGAATAAAGTCTTTTGCACCAACATGAGTGCGAAAGTCTTCCATTGTTGGATTCAATGGATAAGGTTGGTTACTCGGGAAAAAACTATGACATCCATTTTGTTTATTGTTGTTTGTTTTGTTCCCTCTACAAGACTATTTGCAATCAACATTGTGCTTTGATAGTCAATATTTGGGTTTCTTCAAGGTACTTACATTTACATCATCAACTCGTGGAGGTCACTCTATGCATTTATACAACCCATGTGCGGCGAGGATTTTGGACCCTCTATTTACTTCTTCAAATTTAAATAAAAGAAAAAGAAAAAAATATGAGTAGATTTTCCTACTTTGAAAGTTTATGTTATGAATTATTGATAAACTTATACATAAATTATAATTAGATACAAATTTTTGAAGTAAAAAGATACGCTGTAAAGCTGAAAATAACTTTCACACCTCTATATTAAATAAGAAAAAATTGTTTAAGAAATACACAAAAAATTCTCAAAAATGAGTCTCTATTGAAAGTTTATATTTCATGAATATTGATGCAATGGTTGTCTAAATGTGTTCTCTATAAATACTTGAGTTGAATTTAAACATGTCATTTTAGTTCATTTTTCAACCTTCTATAGAAATCATTTCATATATTATTTGGATTGAAGATTTTGGCAATAGAATCTTATAGTCTTGATTAAGCAATGCTCAAAATTGTAGGCTAAAATTATAGTTTATTAAAAAATAAATAGGAGGTCAAAAGATCATTTAGCCGCATGTGGTATACTATAGATACACTAAGTGACCTCCCCGGGGTCATCAATTGTATCCCTTGAACTTGAAGGATAATATTTGTGGTTTCTATCAAGAGGACCTCATTTTAGTTGATCTATAGGAGCCCTTTTTCCTTTTATCATTCAAGGTGTAATGATAAAGGGGTCAAAATAGATTGGTTTCAAAACCCTTGTACTAGAATTTGGAGGTACGCAAAATTTCCAATGCTACAAAAGAATCACTTGAGTTCAATAGTCACACTTGTTGAGTAACTAGTGTGGAAGATGACTTGGCAATTTGTAATGATATTTTCATTATGACATGCATGATAATATGG
This sequence comes from Antitrichia curtipendula, assembly GCA_951230915.1. Classification (NCBI taxonomy): domain Eukaryota; kingdom Viridiplantae; phylum Streptophyta; class Bryopsida; order Hypnales; family Leucodontaceae; genus Antitrichia; species Antitrichia curtipendula. The sequence goes on from OX579634.1 coordinate 9,358,327, forward strand.
TGGTCATTTTTTGTTGTATGGTATATTGTGATGGAGTGTAATATATCTTAGTTGTTTCAATTGTGACACTATGAGGGACACAATTTTTGAAAACTACCTCTTTGCCCATGTTTTAAATTGTATAAGTGTTTTTTTTAATTTATTTTTCATTGCATATCTTAGGAAGATAATTAAATATTTGATTATGGAACTATTAATGAGATGCAAATCACTTAGTTCTAGAGTAGTATTGAATTTGACATTGAGCACTCAAAATTTATTAGAGTGAAGTGAATCCAACATCCAATATAGAGGATTTAGGAGCGCAAAATTGCACATCCACTACAGAAAAAACAAGGGTAAACATGACTAGTCCACAATGATTGGAAAACAGTCATTTTGTAGTCATTCTTGTACTTGCAGTCATTGTGGACAAGTTATGTTTATCCTTATTTTTTTGTAGTGATGTTATTTGGCACTCAAGAAAAAATATGCTTCTTGGATTCCACCAAACATTCTTAAAGATTGGCCTCATATCAAAGGCTTCTTCAAAAAGTTGGATGATTTAGTAAATGATAGGAAAATTGGTGAATGGCAACAAACAAAGATCTTTTAAGTTGGTGAGGATTATTATGTGGTGAGGTATTCCATCAAAGTCTTATATTAGAAGATCAAAAAAATCAATGCCCTTCTAAAACATTTAACAAATCTAAATGTCTATTTGATACTAGTAGATGTTTTTTCCTTAATATAAGGTAAAGTATTATAGAGAGATTGTAGGTTTTTTGGATTTTGGATAGATTTATAATTTTGATGGAAAGGATGGAGGTATTTGCAAAAGTTGATTGATCTTAGAATGATAGAAAGAAACAACTAAGGCCTTCATGAATACAAATCTAAGTCCCAAATTGTAGGGAATTGTATTGCTTCAACCTTAAACGTGTTAGAGGTAACAAGTCTATTTTTAATAATAGGAATCGTTGAAAACAATTGTGGTATAGATGTATGCATATGGATTTTTTTGTATTTGACTTATTTCAAAGAGATGCCAAGCAAAAATCTATCATAGATTATACACAATATTATTGTACTGATCACAAGAGGCGTCTCCTAGCATGCAAAGAATATGGAGTAATTTGAAACAAGGTAGAAGCAAATCCACTCAGACACAAAATTTGAGAATTTAGCAATTTTAGTACTTAAAAATTATTTATTTATTTTTATGTATTATAAAAATAAAATAAAAAATTTAAATATACAAAATTTGCAATTTTGCAACATGAACATAATTTATTAAATGAATGAAAGTTCATTATATAGAAATATGATTTGATTTTTGTGCATTGATTGCTATTGGTAGGTTGTATTTTGTGAAACATACTATAAGAAAACAATACTATCTATGTTCACTATGTTGCTAACTATAGTTCGAAGGCTTCTTTATTTTTAAATATTTAAAGACATGGATGACTACAAATACCTAGCCTTCAAGCAAGCATGCTTAGCAAGGGCTCTATTAGAATATGACGTCAAATAGACACAATGCTTACAAGAAGCATCACATATAAAATGAGAGTCCGAACTACAATTAGTATTTGCAAGGCTACTTATATATTCATAGAATTGAGAGTTTAAGAAAAAACATAATCTTTTAACCAAATATTGGATATTTTTAAAACTAGATTTGATAGAAGGCCATTTGAATTTCCATCATAAAAAGAATGAGAGGAAAAACAAGAATGTGATACTTCAATTTGGATGCTTAAAGCATTAAAAAAACATTCAAATTCAAAAGAACTTTAGGGGTTAATCCTAATCCGATTTTTATTATGAAGTTCTTTTGCAAATCCTAGTTTCTTTCACTTGTTATTGAACACCAACATCCAAATCTTACAAACAACAAAAGACTTGATATACCTTTTATTACATTGTATTTACAATCAAAGGGCTTATAGCATGAGATTTAAAACTCATTCAAGAAAAATTACAATTATAGGGTGGAATTTAAATTTTTTTAAATTAATTTATATATATATATATATATATATCCCTTATAAAACATCCTCACTCAATAGAGTCTGGCTAAGTTTTTATGGAGTAACTTGTCCAAGTCAACTTGTCTATAATGTCCAAAAGAACTTGGCATCTTTAAAGGGCTAGCTTGCCAACAATCCTACGATGTTATTCTAAGAGTATGAGCTTGTGAGCACTAAGTGGGGATTATGAACGTTGAGCTCAAAAATTTGTTATTAGAAAATTTAAGAATATTTCTAAAAAAAGATTCTATTTAAAATTTTCTTTGTCAATTTTTACTATTTTTAATAAATTTTGGTATTTATTACCATCAATCTACTATTGTGAACCTATTGCTATGTTTATGTAAAATTTGGATGAAAATTCTTATTTCAATTATACTATTTAGAATATTCACTAGAGGAAAACCGTGTTTTTTTTTACGTTTAAAATTTGGACGTCTACTTTTTTGGACATCAAACATAACATTAGGATGCTAGTCCAAAAAAGTGGACATCCAAATTTTGGACGTCAAAAAAAACACGGGGTTCATCTAGTGATTGGAAGCATAATATACAATACGACAGTGAAGAAGTTAATTGATGTGCAAGATGAATGGAGATGGAAATAAAGTTGTATAAAATATTCCATCAAATTACAATATTTGTTCCAAAAATGAATCAATGCTTTTGAAGCTAAATGCATAATCTCTTGCTCTATTGTCTATGTTCAAATTTTTTTAATATTTTGAGATTGGAGTTTAATTTAGTTTGCTTCTTCCACTTGCATGTTTTTTTGTTTGATCACGTGACCATGGATTTGTAGAGCTCTTAGGACTGATGGGAGAAGCTTTGTGGAACTGAGTTTGAGTTTTTATACACGCTTGGAATTGGCAAAGATTATTTTAAAAGGGAGTGAGATTTTTATACCGAATTATTTTATATACCAATTGCTTTGGTTCATTGAGAGTCATTTGAAATGAAAAGCACTTTGTTACACCAGATTTCATTTTTGTTGATTATTGTTGTCTTGCAGCTTGAGCCCTTTTGAAGCCAATGGAGGGGACCAAAATTTCAATCTTGATTTGCTAGTCACTGGACTTGTTTAGATCTTTTTTTAAATTCACTACAAGAGAAAGGGGTGTTTTAAGTTAGTCCTAGAGATAACATTTTAAGTAGTGACCTTTATAGGAGATTTTTAGTAAGAATTTACAAGATATTTGTATCTTTTGAGTAGAATTTTACTAGAAAGACACAAATATCTTGTAAATTCTTACTAAAAATCTTCTAAAAAAGTTATTACTTAAAATGTTATCTCTAGGACTATACTTAAAACACCCCTTTCTCTTGTAGTGATTGATTGATAGGAATTCATTTTGTATGATATGAGCTTAGCCACACCAAATTTCATCTTTGTTGATCAATGTCATGATTGGGACTTCTCAAGATTGATCTCGGGAACCAATCCTTTAAGTCTTGATGTGCAGGTTGGTAGATTTAATTAGATTTTAGAAAAGACAATCTGGTGAAGAGAGATTGATTCTATATGAAAAGAGCTTTAATGAAATTGAATTGAATTGAATTGAATTTTGGTTGAATTGAATTGAATTGAAATGTAGAAAAAGCTTAGTCGCATCAAATTTCATCATTGTTTTATACTAGCGTGGGTCTTTGGAGGGCCAATGGGGGTACCTACACTTCTGTCTTGATGTGCTAGTAATTAGAAGAAAATAAGATTTTGGAAAAAAGTATTTGATAGATAGAGATTGCTTTTGTAAGGAATGAGCTTAGTCATAACAAATTGTTGATCAATTGATTATAGTCCTCTTCTATGACCTTCCAGAGGAAATCCAAGTCTTTTGTCTTGATATGATATGGTCGTTTGATTGGTCACTTCCCTCTTGTTGCTTGGGATCCTTTGGGATTGAGGGGGGAGTTGAGCATTGCTATTTATTGAACTTTGATTCATTTCATTTGGATTTGTTATGAGAAAGTTATGGACATTCTTGATTTTTGGGTAGTTAGAGCATCTTCTTGAAAAAAATAACTTCTAGGATTCATTTCTGAATGCAATTTTCAAATTTTTCAATTTTTTTTTTGCATTGTTTAGTTTACTTGCTAGAACAATCTCACCATTAGGATTAGTGCATTTTAATTCCATCTAAAATATATGAAAATTTTAGATTTTCCTTCTATCTTGTACCTATTTCTACTTGACAATTTTTTTAAGAATGATAATTAAGTTTTTTTGAACTTTTTTTTTTCCTAGACTCTCAACTCAATTCTTTACTAAAAAGATTTAAATCTCAAAATGCTGTTGTGCAAAAATTTGAAGTTAAAAATGTTTGAAGTCAAAAAATGTAGTCCCGCAATGTGCTAAAAAACTTGTTTTTTTCACTTTAACCCCTCACCGCCCAAGGCCTAACGATGTCAAAAAACAACCTTGCTTTTCAAGTGTTATAAGTCTAAATGTGAGTAAGGTATGAAAATCTCAACTATACAATCTTGTAATGTGCATGTTGTAGATGGTGTAAATCAATTTTGGAGTCATTTGACCGTATAGATTGAAAGATTATAATGTTCTAGTGTTGAAAAAAGGTGCTGAAATTTTCCTAAAAACACATTTGGAGTTGAAATTTGATTTCTAAACCTACTCAAATGAAAAAAACTTTAAACTACAAAGTGATTCAAAACCAAAAGATGAACACTTTGGTGGGAATAAAAAATCATTCAATTGACTCACTATGTTTGCAAAATTGTTTTAAATGTCAAAAAACAGTGAAACAAGTTAGCAAAAAAAAACATCTATGGCTGAACCTACCTCTACCAAAATGCTTCTCATTCAATCATAACTTCTTGAATTGATATGATTTTTACCACAAGAACTAGACTAGTATGCGTAACTTTTCCAACAAAATTATTGAAAACAAACCCTGGATGAACATTAGATGATTTTTGGGGTGTCTGGAGGGCCGTTTCGGGCCTATTCCCGGCTCTGTTCCCCCGGCAGCAAAAGAACAGCCGTTGTCAAAAAAAAAATTTGAAAAAAACATCTTAAAATCTTAAAATGGAAAAACAAGATGAACAAATTTTTTTTTTTGAACTTTTGAATTTTTTTGGTATGACGTGGCAGTTGCTCGGCCACGTCACGCAGCTGCTGCGGCGCAATTCCAGACAGTTTCAGAGTCTAGAAACCCTGGGGAACTCGCAGCCCTCCACAAGGGCTGAAAAACATGTAATGAGAAGTTATAAGCCGCCGAAGTTCATTGTGGTGCAGAAATGTCTAGATTTTGAACTTCAAATTGCTCCCAAGCATTTAAAACAACTTGGATTGACATGAAACTCTTACCACAATAAGTAGAATTTATGGGGAACATAACCCAACAAATTTTATTGAAAACCAACATTTGATGAAAAAGACACAAGCCTCTGAAGTTGCAGCCATCTCAATGCAATGCGGTGAACTCAAATTGAACCTTTGAACTTTGAGTGGCTTTCAAAAACTCATTACATCTTGGATAGATCTGAAAAATTTACCACAAAAAAAAGACCAATATGTGCAACTTTTCCAATAAGATTTATTGAATTTGGACATCAAATGCAAAAGTTACAGCACTTTGAAGTTGATTGCTAAACTGTGTGAGGACACTTTTGGTCCCCTTGGGCGGTGAGGGGTTAAATGTAGATATCTTGCAATTTGTGCAGTCAAAAATTCTAAAAAAATTTCCACACATTTTTAAATTCGTTAGGTGTAAGATCCTATAGTTAGATGTGCAAAAAAAACATTTTTCAATTTTTTTACTCTTTGCTATAGAAATGGCAATTTTGAGTGTTTTTTGGCATTAAAAAGGCCTTGGGCTTGAAGGGGTTAAAGAAAAATAAATTGGTGACTAGGATTTGTTTGAAATTAAATGAGTTTGTTCCATTTAAATTTAAATTTTTGTGATCACTCCCTTCTTGTGGCTTGGAACCTCTTGGCATTGAGGGGGGCCTTCTAGCCCTAGACCTAATTTTTATTTTTTCCTTTTAAGGTGGGTGGGCAGGGTCTTCTACAAGGCAAACTATGCCAAGTGCTCCTTCTTATTGGTGATGAGACAAAGTTTCCATATGATTGGTAAGTATAATTTAATAAGGCCAAATGCAAAAATGGTGAATTATGTGTGTCTAGCTCTTTCATTCAATTCTTGAGGACCTATATGTATATACAAGATTTCTTTTAAATTGGCTTAAAGCTTAGGTTTAATTTGACTATGGTTGTGCAAGGCTCAGGTTTTTTTAACGCCTAAATGACAGACCCATAACCATTGATTTTGAAACTCACTATCTGTCACTCAATTTGCTTGAATTTTGCAACTAGATATGTATGAAAATTTTTATATTTACTTCTCAGAGATGAAATTACATGCCTATCTTGCTTCACAGAAATTTAGATTTTTTTGTGAATTTTTGAAAAAAAAGTGAAGAAAAATCACATCAAATTGAAAATTATTTCAGAGAATCTGAAAATTTCACCATGTCCATATATTACAATGATAGACATCATGGTGTAAACTCTATTTCTATGGCACTCTATAATTAGAAAATAATAGACATTGAAAATGCATCCAAAGTTCAAATTGCAATAAAATATTCAATACTAAGAATTTTTTCAAAATTCAAAATGGAGTAGAAACTAGCATTACATGTTTTTCAGCCCCTCTGGAGGGCTGCAAGTTCCCCAGGGTTCCCAAAGTTTAAAGCTGTCTGGAACTGCGCTGCAGCAGCTGCGTGATATGGCACAGCGACTGCCACGTCATACAAAAAAAATTCAAAAAATTCAAATTTTTTTTGTTCATCTTGTTTTTCCATTTTAAGATTTTTTCTTTTTTTAATTTTTTTTTTCTTTTTTTCTTTTTAACAGCGACCGTTCTTTTGCTGCTAGGGGAACAGCGCCGGGAACAGGCCCAAAACGGCCCTCCAGACCCTCCAAAAATCATCTACTGAGTAGATGACCTTCATTTTGGCAGTTGGGTTTAAATTAAAAAAATATCATTTTTGTGGAGAAATTTCATATTTAGAGCAAGTAGCAACAACTTTCTAAAATATACTAAAATAGCATATTCTATGATTTGTTTATTTAACTAACTTCTCATTTACGTGAAGACAAGCTCTTGCAAGACCACAAACTAGATTGAATAATCTTCATGACCCACCATGAAAGGTCAACTAGGAATAATATGGATGAAAAAATGCTTTTGAATTTTTTCCATTTCATAATATTGTCATTGGAAAGCCACAAAATGGCGCCTGCGGTAGGATTAATCACATGTCAAGTTGTTCAAAGGAGCTCTCAGTGTTGATGAGATCTTCTAGCTACATAGCCAATGATCAAGAAAAAACAAAATTTGCACTCTATTTTTTTCATTCAGCTTTCGATTGTAGCATTCAAATTTTTTTTATCACCTGGCTTGAGATCTAGATACCTTGCGATACTAATGGAAGCTAGGGCCTAGATCTGATGATTTCAAAATCAAAAACAATTTTTATTATAATGACATTTCAATATCAACTCATGGTCACTCATTAGTAGAATTAGGTTTCATTTTTTTATCAACTAGCTTTAGATTTGGAGAACTTATTAGCATTGATGAAGGCAATATAGCCAATTGTTCTTTTTTCTAAGCTTCCAATTTGTATTGTGATTTACTTGGTATATCACAAACCCTAAATCCTTTTTTTTGTATAGCTTAAAATTTCTTCTTATATTATAGTGCGTATAATATCATGTAATTCTATTTATTGGAAAAATAAATAGATTAGTTCAATACTTCAATCCTAATTCTTTAATATTCTAATATCCATGGTTATAGATCCCACTGTCTACAGTCTTAGTTCTTCATTCTAAAAAAATTGTATATTTACAAGCTGACTCGTGTACTCATAAAACAATAATTCTACCGACAATCCACAACAATGCTTTTGAGTAACAGATGGAGGTCTACAAGCACCAAGTTACTAGTTTATTTCCATCAAGAGTAAAATCATAGTCATGAATAGATCAAGCTTCATAAGATACACATCCCATAACAAGCTCATAGCATACTACGTGCAAGTGTAAATGAAGACATTGCAAAGTTCATGACTCTGTTCTTCAATTGTTCAATGATTCCAAAAGCCTCCTAAAACCTGATATTTATAATCCCTACACAATATTTGAAAAGTTGAAATTAGATATAATGGACAATATCTTTCCATTGATGGATGATTGTTGCATATGGACATTAAACAAGTACAAGAACATTAGACAAACATAAGTCATGATGTTGGTGGCGTTTAGATATCTATGCAAAGTAGGTAGATACTTAGAGTACAATAAGTGCATAATTATGTTGTATTGTGTAGAATATCAACCACCTTATTTGGAATATACTAAAATGATGCACTAGTACAAATTTATGTTTAAACAACATTATTTGATGAAAATATCTCTTTGTCCAAAATAATTTTGTGGTTTGAAAAAAGTAGTTATAATTAATGAGCTCATATTTTAATTTAAAAAAAATTATAACATACATGGTACCATGTGCTTGTAATATGCGTACCATTACAATACCATACCTTGGAAAATCATTATTTGCATTTTATTTTTTCTAGTGCAATTTTAATCTAATTAATTTTAACTAGTTTTACTAAAGCACAAAACAAAATTGGGGCATAGGAGTAGTGAATAATGAAACCAATATCTTTTTATATGGGTTGAAGCATAAGATGTTTTTCAGCCCCTGTGGAGGACTGCGAGTTTTCCTAGGTTCTCCTAGGAGCCCAGACTCTGAAAACTGCGCCGCAGCAGCTGCTTGATGTGCCACGTCATTTGTTATTTTATTTTATTTTATAAAAATTTAAAAAAAAAATTCAACTTTTTCTTGGATTCTGAAATTTAAAAAAAATATGATTTAAATTTTTTTTTTTAATTTTTTCAAAATTCTAACAGTGGCCATTTTTTAATTGCTAGGGGGAACAATGCCAAGAACAAGCCTGAAACAGCCTTCCAGACCCCCCAAAACACGTCTAATGTAGTATGCACCATTTGAACAAAAATATATACATTGTTAATTTGTCATCATCACCCTGTATACAACAACCTTGTTACTTGTAATGTATATGTTTTGCTCTAATGCTATGTGTTGATTTTCTATTTCTACATGTACAATTATGTAGTAACTTGGTATTCATTACATGTTTTTCAGCCTTTGTGGAGGGTTGCAAGTTCCCTAGGGTGCCCAGACTCTGGAAATGTTTGGAACTGCAACGTGACGTGGTAGAGGGACTGCCACGTCATATAATATTAATTTTTTTTTGTTCATCTTATTTTTTAATTTTAAGATTTAAATGCATTTTTTAATTTTTTTAATTTTCAAAATTTCTAACAACGGCCGTTTTTTTACTACTAGGGGAACAATGCCGGGAACAGGCCCGAAATGGCCCTCTAGACCCCCCAAAAACATCTAATGAATACAAAATAAAGATTTTTTGACACATGCATGTTGCCTCAAACATTGTGTTGTTATAATCTTTATTGAATTGTTGTTAGCATCAACAAAAATGTGATATAGGGTGATTGCAAAAAAAACATGTCTTGTTTTTTGTCCCATTAACCTTGGACATTTTTTTTTGTGCTCCTAACTTTTGTGTCATATGTTATTTTTGTATGAACAATCCTTCATTGGATGTCTACCTTTGCCATTTTGGAAGGTTTTAGTACTACTTTTGACCTCAAAAATGAAAATTTGAAGGTCAAATTTAGAAGACAAGGACTTCTACTAAAGTCAAAGAAAACTACATATAATTTTTTTGAATATTGTAAGGTCCACATGTGTTTAAAATGCACTACTTTTGCTCAAGTGTAGAGAACACAATTCTCCCCCCCCCTAAGATGCAAATGGTTGAGAAGGAACATCTTTAAGTTAATATATGTATTCTTAAGTTTTATTTTTTGAATTTTTTTACTATTTTCTAAAAATCAAACATCAAAGTATCTATTTTCTTGATATTTTTCATTGCTCTTATTTTGTGCATAAATTTTAGAGATAAATTTTTTTAAGCTTAAATTTTTTTATACATACTAATTAGAATGCTATACAAATTATCAATATTTTATTTAAAGTTTAAAGTTTTATTTTATTTATACAATTTTATTTCTAAAATCAAAGTCCTCACTGAAATAGGCCATTTTGAGACAATAAAAATAGGTGTTTCTTGCAACAACCCTATATGTAATAGATGGTTCTATAATTAATAATTTACATATTTTTTATTTTTAAAATTGTAATTTTATCAATGCATATAGCATGAGTCGAACACATAGATTCTCCAATTATGTTAGGTGCCTTAAATCGTTCTTTAGCTATGGATGCTATTTTGCCAAAAATATAAGACTCAATATGTAACTTTATTCATTTTTTTGAGTAGTTAGTATATTGTGAGGCATTGAGGATGCTCTAAGTAGCTTCATCAAATTTACAAGGGCAATTTATACTTACTCAAAAATATGCCATATTTAACTACTTCTAGACTTTTGAAAGTCTAGAATTCATAATGATCATCAAGAGATCTCACAATGGTCATCAAGAGATAATCTAAAACATTGTGAGATCAATAGAAACATCGTGAGATCTCCTGATGATCATTATGAATTCTAGACTTTCAAAAATCCAGAATTCATTGAATAGTCTAGAAGTAGTTAAATTTAACATAAATGCTTTAGTAGAAGCTATTATCAACCAGATTTTGTTAATTATCTTATTTTTAGCCTCTATGTAAGGAAGGCCAACTTCACAATGAAGAATTTGGGCAAGTCACAAGCAAGGTTATAATGCTTTATAGATTAAACCGATATAAATGTATTTTCAAAAAATATTCTATCACACAAAATATTATCACGCCATATGGCTATACTAGGCTAAATGGAGTTGTAGAGATATGGTACTTCTATAGAATACCTTGACTCATGAATGTGTGAAAATGATAGAACAAGTGACAATGTACCAAAAATGTACTGTCATGCCATTAGTTGTCCCCCCCCTACCAATCAATGTTTGAAAAAATGAGAGCCGTTGATCTTTTTGAAAAAAAAATTACACCCCCCTCCCACAACCGTTGATTCCAAAAAAAACTCGGATACGAATACGGATACACCACAGATACGGATACGGATACCGTAGATACGGACACCAATACAAAGCAGATACGGACAGATACGGATTCAAATACAGATCCAAATACGTACTTGGGAGCAAATATCCCATATTGTTTGTGAGGATTACTAACTCTGGAAATTACAAAGAAGGGGAGGGGAGGGGGGGAGGTTCAGAAAAAAATTTAATTTAAAATTTTTTTATTTAAAATATTTGAATGGGTAGGTGGGGTTGGTATTTAATTAGTAACCTTTTTGGTACATTGTAATACAATGTGCTCAAATCCATTTCATTTTTTAATGAAATGGATTTGAACACATTGTGTTACAATGTACCGAAAAGGTACTGTACTATTAGTGACTATGTATTGAAAAGATGTGAACATGATGTTTGTGGTTCAACTCTTTGCCCCCCCTCCCTTGAAAAATCAAGAGTCGTTGATATAAGTTTAGGAACCCCCCCCTCCTAAATGCCGTTGATCTTCTGAAAAAATCAAAGCCATTGAAGTTTGTGAAACAAATGATTTTGGTTTTCAAAATTTGGATATATAATACAAATACAACATACAAATATAAAATGCGGATATGAAATTCATATATATTCACAAGGATATAGAAACAGTTTTAGACTATAAAATACAAGATATGGATAGGTTTACAAAATATGTCTACTAAATACGGATACAAATTAAATATGTATTTTCAAGACAAAAATACATATTTATTCCATATGGTTTGCAAGTTCTATACATTTTTCAAGAATACAAATATAGGTGTTTAGGGTGGATTTCACATGTTGAATTCTTGAATTCATTTCACACAAGTGGTTTGCTCAACATTTGGTTAAAATTTTACAACCAATAAGAAAATTATGTGTAAACCCCTTTTAGAAATTTTATAAAAGCTTAACTCCTTAAGTTCCTTGACTATGTTTTCACCAAAAACGCTCCAAAATTGCCATTTCTAGTACAAGTACAATTTTTTGGAAAAAATACTATTTTTGACACATATAACCATAGGATCTTGTAGTATACTTACTTGAGAACATGTTGTAAGAATTTCAGAAATTTTCACCACGTGGATTGCAAGAGATAAGCATTCAAATAATCAAATTCATTGAAAACATTTTTTTGGGCCTTGCAAAAAACAGGGTAGCTACACTTTACAAGCTCACTTTCTATATTAAAAATGTCTAAAATGTTGGTGCTTTTTGAATTCATTTTCTTAGTCAAGTTGGCTACATGCTTGAAAATTTTCACAGTATTTGGAATTGTACAACATATAGGACAAAATAATAGGTAGAAAGAAGTACATAATGATTCAAAATACAAAATTGTTAAAAATTTAGTTATGGAATTGAAAAATGCCAATCCCAATGGTTGCAATGTCGTAATAAATAATCTATTTCTTATGATTTAATTTTTTTCAAAAAATATTAAAAATTGAGTAAGATAAAGGACTTTAAAGTTAATTTTAGAGCAGAGAATCCATAATTGTCCGCAAACTAAAACTTCTCATAACTTTTGACTCATTAGTCAAAATGAAATGATTCAAAGCTTCCACGTGTATATAAATTTAGAAAACCAATTTCAAATTTTTGTTTCTAAGAAAATTGATTTTTTAAAATCTGCCCAAACGGCCCAGCAAGGGAAAAAAGTAATATATTAGGCCATAACTTTTGACTCATATTTCCAAATGTCATGAAATTTAGTGTACATGAAAGGAATTCTGCGTCCCCACCTTCTGTTAAAATTTTAGTCCAAAACATGCAAATCCCCAGTCATAAGCACTTACCCAAAAAAATTATACTACCCAAACTTGCCTTTTGGTTTTTTAGGAGTTAACAACCAATGAGATAATGCTACGTGTACCTCTCTTGGAAATCATGTGGTTTTCTCTGAAATTGACAAACATCTTTTGGGTATTAACCCCTAAGTGCCTAAGCCTTTCCAAGTGTGTTCTTCCTATGAAAAAAGAGCATGGACTTATAGTTATCCCCAATGACGCAAATTGTTTTTTTTTCAAAATCTAACCATATAGATGTTTAAAGAGCTAGCTTATTAGTATGAATACGGAATACCAATTTTGAGTGCAAAATTGCATAGGAGTTGTGAGATCATAACAAGAGAAATGTATATTTTCTATTTTTAGTATGTTGCCCTTCTCCACAATGTTTGAGAAATTTGCAAATAAATATTTTTGGGGATTGGAGGTGACATGAACAACTACAAATTATGTTAGCACACTAAAATACACTTTCAAAAAACTTAATTTCACATGAAAAGCTATCAAACTCATTACACAATCCACCTTGCAATTGTTGAAATGCAATTTTTTTTATAAGTAGAAATTGCAAATAACTCCAAATCAACACTTGCATGCTTAAATTTTCAACAGTGAAAATCATAAAAACACTTTACTCTTTCCATTGGGACCATTTTCAAAGCAAATGGATAAGTACAACTTTTTAGATCTCAAATCAAGTGAAATTGGCAAGCTTTGTTCAAAGCCGGGAAATCAAGTAAAATTTGCAAACTTTACTCTTCCACTAATGATACATATATGCCTTTGAGGACCTCTCAAAAATAAAATATTTATATTTTTTAGTGAAAAATAAAAGTTTCCAATAGTTAACCTTCAATACTACCCGTGAAATTTTTTAACCGGTCAAAGGAATTTAACTGCCCGTACCCAAATGAGCCTGAAATTTTGCAGCGACCATATTTGGTTGCTCAGGCAGTTAGGGGTTAATATTGACTCACAAGTGATATAGAAGTCACTCAACTTTCTCACTATGTAAGTATCTGTAACCGAGCCTTCTACTGAATTAAAAACCGTTGAGCCTACAACCGTGGTCTAGAAAACGAAATGGCCCTTTAACCGTGGTCTAATTGGGCAATTGGGCCGCAAGATCGCGCACGTGTTCATCAATGGCGGAACATGCACCATGCATGACCAAGCGATAGCGGATGTACAGATGGCTCCCATATTCACCCTCGGCGTGAAAGTGATAATAAAAAAACGATTGGCTCCGCCGCGCACTTTTCAAAAGATTATAAAAGCAAAAAGTCTAATGGACAACTCATTTGAACAACTCCCATTGGACAGCATCCTGCAATCGATTCCTCCAACTTAACTCCGTCTACTGTTCTGAATTCTCTCTCTAAAAAATTATGGATCGGAGCGTCTCTTTTTTTGTTAAATGCAAACAGCATAGTTTAACTTATCATAGACGGAAGCAGTCAACTGGTGAGTGAATTTGTGTGGCTGCTATGGCTGCATCTGTATCCTCTGAGCTGCCGGCCTTTGACTAAATTATGTTAGGCTTAGCTTTTCAAACTTACAGTCACTCTTGAGCAAAAGCTGAACAAAAGATTAGCATTCAGATATCGCAGGAAAGTAAGGTCATCACTTTGGCCGTCAGACTGTGACTGAGGGTCTCCGTTTCGATGGGGCTACGCTGATTGAATGGTGTACCAAAGGTATTGTTGTCTGATGTGGAGAGGTTTTGTTGCCTGATCATTGGTTCAAAGATGCGGTACCGACCAACCGTCAGCAAAGTAGTCGAATTTACTCACCAAGTATACGTGCCTCATGTACCGGAGATGGGAGCCGTGGAGAATGGATCATACAGTACATCTTGTGAACGTCACGATGGACGAGGTGGGGGGCAAGCCCCCTCATACAGTACATCTACTCATAGAATGGTAAAAAAAAAAGCAGGACAGCTTTTTGTAGACTATATTTGGGTATGAATCCAAACTGTCTTGGGTTCCGTGACTACTGAATTTGCTTTGGAGTGAAGTCTATTACTTTGGAACTATATGACATATCAACCACCCTACCCTACTTGAGATTGTTCCCATGTCCTGTGGTCCTGCCACGCTAGTGAACAAGAAATTTCACACAATCCGTCTTTTGCACATCGATACAAGGAGTTTCTTTCACTTTTCTTGTCTGTATTAAAAGGGAAAATTTTCCTTGACATGCGATTTGCAGCATTTCTCTAATTGAACCGTCCAAGAGAAATGTGAAACCCGACAAAGATTTGTATGTATTTCCTTGTTATCACTAAAGGACTCTGAATTCTCTTTATTTAACCCCATCCACTGTCGGTCCCATGTGAAGTGCATTCGTGTGTAATCACTGAATATGTCAAATAAACATGACTTCTGATGTATAATTAGAAAAGAAAAAACAAATTCGACCAATGAGAATACACTCCAGTCTTTGGTCATCAAACACAGCCCTCTAAATTGCTCATGAATTCAGAGAACTCCGCGAGTTCAAAGCCCATTGGGGCACAACCCTAAAACCATGCTCTCGCTACCACAGGGCCTCCTTTCAACTCCTGGACCTTGGTTGACGTTTTGCATTTTCCTATTCGCTTGTTTGTCACTTCCTAAACTCCACCGGCCCATTGTCCTATGAAACTGAGCCGACCCTGAGGGTAGTACAGTAATCGCATGAAGCTGGAGGCCGGAATGGGAGGCCTACAAATGTTACAATTCCATCAATCCTATCCACTTCTTTAAGTTTTCTGTACTGTACAGTGTTGGAATCAATAACGTGGGTCCACTAGAAATCCTTTCCGCAGTGCCGTGCACGATTGATACTGTATTGGCTGGCTCAAATTGAATTCAGCTGTGCAATTCTGATTGTCCATATTTCAGATCCTTTAATTTGTAGGACCGAGGCGATTCCGCATGTGTATAACTCACAGCCCGATCCTGTCCTCTTCAACGAGGACGTACATCGATCCAGCTTCTTAACTTATTTGCATTACTCCGTAAACTTTACGAAGGCTATCTACAGTGTCTACTGTACTTACTTGATTTGAATCCCGATTCCCGAAGTAGCAACCATAAGAGAGCCTGTTCAAAACCTTCGTTGTAAGGCAATGGGGTTGCACTCTGTCGTATTACTAACTGCAAAGCTCAATCTCAGTGGCTGATACAGTAACTGACATCCACAACTATTTCTCATTAGCACATGCAGGTGAGGTGCACCTAGATTTCATTTCATCATATTCAATGAGTTCTAGACTCACTGTTTTGTTCGCATGCATAACCACTCGGTCTGAATTCAGATAATTTTAGTTGTATGAAAAAGCAATAATAGTGAGTCAATGCTGACAAATAACGATTATTTCATACAGTGCTTTCCTCCTAGAAAGGCCCAAACTCAGACAAATGGATGGCTGCGTAGTACTGCGCACATACTCGAAGCATATTACTGTACTTGCATCGTTAGAGGGGTCTTCAAAGCAAATTAATAAAGGTCTGTGAATATCAAACAAGTCCTTCATATTTCTCCCCAATATCTACCATTACCGAATTCGAAGTTGGGAGCTGGCGACACAAGAAAGAGGATGGTCCTGAGCTTTTTTTTATGTGGAATTTTGAAAAAAGAAAGTAAAAGTAAAACTCTGAAGGAGATTATTACCGGTACTTAGGTGCATGTCGGTGGTTCTATTACGCAACCTGGATGAAGGGTTTATTAGGCCAGAATATCCTTCGATTGCTGGACGGTGACGTAGCCGGTATTCAATACTGCCGAATTGCCGATCGTCTCGAGCCACGGGCCATTTTTCGGAGCATCAGGCGTGGATTCTCGAAATTTTTATTTATTTTTAAAGCGGAACGCTTATAAACGAAACATAAATGTCCACGTGACAACAGTCACTCCAGGCCCACACGTGCAATAGGAGCTCGTTTAGAGCGGTGAAGCAACATGTAATTTTCTGACAAATAAGTTATTCACAAACAAATTACCTGAATTAATTTTGGTAAGGTAACTACACCTAAAATCGCACAAATAAACAATTCAGCATGGTTCCCATTATTTTATTGGAATTTTTTTGTGGGGTCCCATTGATAGTGAAAAGGGGATTCTAGATTCTCTTAGAATGCATTTCTTGGACAACATGTGAATACACTAGTAACGCTATGAATTTTCAAAGTGCTGAAAATAAGTGTTTCTAAAAGCAATCATAGATTCTCATGAACAATGGGAGTACATTTTAGGCAAGAATATGTAGTGTGCAATTTTAGGAAGCGTGCGATTTTAGGTGTAGTTACCTTACTTGCGACTAGAAATTGAAGGTAATTACCTAAATTGATTAATTACACCTAAAATGATCAAAATAAGTATTTGAGCATAGTTCTTAATATTATAAACTATACAAATGGAAAATTTTGTTTAAATGGCTCCATTTCGCAAACTTTGGCACTTTAATGGTTTAGATTGCATGATCTGAAATCTATATCTACCCTGGATGGCACTTTTGCAATTAAAACTACACGATCTAAAAATGGCATATACAATATTGCCATTTTAATAAAATTTCCTATCCAAGTTTTTTGTTGGGCCTTGTTGGGGTTATAATGGAATTCCACATTCTCATAGTATGCTCCATTTAGACATTATATGGTCTTTTACAATTCAAATATCAAAGATTCAAAGTGCTAGAAGTAGGCATATCCAAAACTGATCGTTAGTTCTCATGAATAGAGGTTTTATATTATAGGCATTAAAGGAGATTCAATTACATGCAATTACTACACAATAAAAAATTGGGAGAAAATTTGAATGGAATTGTCAAAAACAAAACAATTAGAGCTTGTGACTTCATTATTACGAGTTCTACATGCTTGAACACCATTTGCATTATTTAGAGTCCCATGGCCTTTGATGACACTTGGGATAAAAGAGCATGACATCATTCTTTCATAATGAGCATGTAGAATTGTTAAATGTGAGTATGTGACAGTTAAAACAATTTTTGAAAATGTAAAGCTAATTGCATTTGAACATTGTGTATTTAAATAATTTCATACTTTATATAGATATTATAAAATCTAATACTAAAAGAAAGTGTGTCTTCCATAACATCCCTTCACCTACTTTGAACTTGAATGTTTAATGCAAACTTTTGAACAAAAAAAACACTTTTAAAATTTGTAAAGAATCATATAATCATTCAAAAAAGTACATAATTTATAGATCACTCTTATAAAATATTTTGGCCATTTTTTTTCCTTACTTGATGTGAATTCTAACCATAAAAATAATTCAAATTTTTTTGAGCCTAAACTAATGAAAGGATGCTTATGAAATTTTTCTTATTTAATAATATTTTTTAAGATATTTTTGGAATGAAAATTTAACATTAGTTTAAACTTTGGATCTACAACTCATGTATGTTTATTTTTCAATCATAGAATGGTATAATAATTTTGGTTCATACAATAGAACTTCCATAAGGCAATAGCCTCAGGACTAGAAGAAAATAAGTTAACTTACATCAAAGAAGTTATTGCTTTCAAAAAAAGGTTGCAGCATTGATGATGTTCAAAGATTTTTTGAGTGGGATGCAATTTTGTGGGGCTCCTAGATTGAGGTTGTTGCTTTAGAGAAGGATTGTGGCATTAACGACATTTGAAGGTTTTTTCAGTAGGCAGCAATTTTGTTGTGCTCTTAAGATTATAGTCACATTCATCAAAGTGACATTTAGATTCCAAATTTAATAAAAGTTGATTTTTTTTTTACTTATTTTGTACATCTTCAATGCATTCAGGTTGGGATTGAAAGGAATACTATCACTTCAGAGAGGCTATTGGCTAACAAAAGTTCATTTTTATAGAAGTTCTATTGTATCACAATGTTACAAACTATACCCTACGTGTAGGTCAATTTTGTAAAGAATTAGGAAAAAATTGGAACATGCCTAAAATATGAAAAATTGTACAAGTATTTTCAAAAAAATTCAAAAATTTCATTGTTGCCAATTCTAAATATCAAAAATTTATTTTTGAGAAAATCTAGGAAATAAAACACATTTACACATGAATAGGAAAACCCCCATTACTATGACAAGGAGTCTCCAGAAATTAACATGAGAGATGTGCCCAAAAGCAAGAAAATATGATCAAGCTTCCGAATCGTCCAAAAATGCCAAAATCAAATTATTTTGTCACCCAGGTGCCAAATCTGACCTGAATGTACAGTAATATACATGAATTATAACAAAACTTTCAGATTTTTCAAGTGTATCTTGAACTTGATTTTGAATCTTTTCCTTTCTTTTTGTCAATAATTCACGGTAATTCTAAATTTTCACACAAAATCTGAAATTATGTGACCCAACGGTGGTAGTCAACTGGAACAAGAGTGGCCGGTGCTGCTTTGATGCGGCCAAAGTGGAACCCCAAGCACCGTTTCTGAGACTCGAGGACATTCGAACAGGGAATGTCCCTATTCCCAACGTTATTAGATCTTGGGATGCGTGTTCGGTGAATCATATGAGCAGAAACCGGCTGCCTTTCCAAGCTCTGAAAATGACCGCCGTGCATAGATCCCGGATTTGTGAACTGGTCTCATCGTCACCAGCTGTACATTACAGAATTGGACTGCAACCCTAAATGTTCCAAAATCTAGTCGAGAAGTACATCCTGCAAACTCAAAGCCCATGGGAATGTGGGTTTTCAATCATGGGGTTCTGTGGAATCTGGATGCAAATCTGATGGGTTTGGAAACATTTCGTTGGCTTCCTCCGTTTCCAACTGAAAGTAGAATAGCCACCGACAAGGCCGGTCTTGGTGACTCCAGGCCGCTCATAGACTACCGACATGGAGTTCCGAGGTAATAGGTCACGTGCCCTATTAGACAGATGCACATCTAAATGTGAAATTAAGTTGAAGGTCAACTTGTTACTTTACTTTAAACCCAAAGCATCCACTTGAAGCGGTAAGCACATGGAGAAAGGAAATGATTGAAAAGAGGTTAAGAGTCAATTAACCTTAACCCAAATTACGCTAATTTAATAATACGGAGTAGTGGTTAGCATGAGACAAATGAAGGTGGCATACCTCCTTGGCCACTGACGGTCCATGAATCTGCCCAACCGATCCTGAAACGTTTCGGTACCGAAGAATTTCCCCAAGGTCGACAGAATCAGCATCTGCTGACTCAGCTTATAAAAATTGAGAACAAACGTGATGAACCAATCCTCCTCTGCCAAGTGAGAGTTGGGGCAAGTTCGACATCATTAAATATTTCCAGAGGGTTTATATCACGTCAATCTTGTTATGCGGCACCATGTGTGTCCGCAAGGACCGCCGACCGCCACCACCTTGGCCACTACCAGCACCCATTTCGCCCTTTCCCGAGCCCACCATGGATGCATCGCTGCTCGCTCCATAACCACTGTGACGGCAGGCATTCCAGCAAGCGATTCTCGTGTAATTGCCTGTGCAATTACTGACAAATCGCACTCGTCACTGGACAGGTCAAGCTAGTCGATTGCAACTCTCAGTCTCACTATTCTAATCACACGATCGACAGGCTGGAAAGCAGGCTTCAGAAAGAAACAAAGCGGCCTTTGAGCCCCGGCCTACTTAAAGCCCTGCTGGAGTCTCTCATTTGCCTCATTCGTGTTGCATTGAGTCAACCGCCCAAACATTCCCTCTGCCAGGCGTCTCAGCTTGCGCAGACCTCGTTCCCAGCTTTAGCTCTCGTGTAGTGTTTACAAGGGCGACTCCCATAGCTGATTTGTACTGAGTTGCTCCCTGCAACTGAACATTATAAGTGGTACATTTGCTCAGGTTTTGGTTCACTATTGAGAGGTAATTACTAGCTGCTGATATTGGTTTCAGCGAGGATGGGAGCAGTCCCTTCGAAAGTTGTCTCATTTCGGAGGGGTTTACATTTGACCAGCTGAGTCCAACTTTTACGGCAATTCGGGCATCGGTGCTTGATCCAAGGATGAATTTCGACGCTGTGCTCATTCCGTCTCTGAAGCTTTCAAACGGTTGCGCAATGCATTCGAATTGTACCAACGTCAAGTACTGAAGTGCACCTTGGAGATTCGAATCCTTCTCGTCCTCATTCGGGCGCGTAGTACATTCAATTCACCTGTCGACAATACATTGTGAAGCTAAGGTAAGTCTCCTGGATACTTGATGGTTCAAGTCCGATTGAATACCAGAATTGCAAGTAAACAGCTAGAATCGACAGTGTCTGTGATCCAAAATTTATGTGCAATCTAGAGCTCCCAATCTGTTGATCGACCTAGAGATTGAAGACAATGCTGAAGTCTAACTGACCCACCGGATTTCAACCCAGCCTGGCGACTTTGGAATATCAATTTGTTGCGCAAGGCACCTAATTCGATTCGTTTGTGCATTCATGCTGCTTCACTGTAGCAGTAATCACTGTGCTAAAGTTCAAATTCGGAGTTTCTGGACACGGACTCCTTGGTTTGTCTGTTGGGTTATGTTACTTGTCCCCATGCTTTCCTCCATGCTTTTCATGTGACCCGTTGGAAAGTACCATCAGCTTTCTCGTTACATTTGCTGATTATTGCATTCCCAAATTAGATACATATCCTCAAATTACAACTATCATTCTGATTCTAAAGCTGCCATTAGCTTCATCAGACATTAATTAGGTCCACCGCTCCTAGGGATGCTTTGGGGACGACGTTTTCTGAAATGTTCGATTCTGCTACATTTTCTCCGTTGAACTGGAGTCCCTGAGACAACACTCCATCCAGCTTCATTAGCCAGTAGCTTCACTGCCATTTAGCTTGAACAACCATTCTGGTTCGAATCATCACCATTAGCTTATCCTAATTTCACTCAAGGCGTTCCTGAGGAAGAACCTGCACGCTGGAGAATTTTCCATCCTGTCGATGTTCATGAATCAGGCATTGTGCATTCGATGTGTAGGTTCAAACGACGACTCCACCATCGAGCTGCAGAATGAAGATGGAGCTCTCTTATCTGTGGACACTCCTGGGATGTCTGGCCTTCTTACGAAGTCTCTTACCAGCTGAAATCGCAGAGGTACTCAACAGAGGACTCCGAACGCTGAGCACGTATTTAGTCCCTTACGTGGTGTTTGAAATTCCCGAGTTCGAAGGCTCCAGCATCAATGAGCTGTACAAGAATGTGCAACTGCACTTGACTGCCAGGGATTTGTGTCGGAGTTCTCGGAGGACGGTGCTCTGTAGGGTTAAAAACTCCAGCAATACCACGTCCACCTTAGCAGGTTGCGAACTCTTTCTCCCCAGTGCATGATGAACTCCGCGATTTCGGTGGATATGTTGTCGAAATCTTTAAAACTACTAATCAGGGTTTAGCATTATGTAACATTGCAGGAGGCGAAGGAGTGATGGAGACGTTCCAGGGCGCCAAAATCTGGTGGACACACACAGTGCACGGGCTTAAAGTAACAGACGGCGGCAATCAAGACCAGCGATCGTATTCACTGAAGATTCACAAACAACATCGTGATAAAATCATTCCCGCATATCTTGACGCGATTCGTGAGAATGCCTACAACTTCCAACACAGAAACAGGTAAATCATGCAGTTCGTGGAAGACGCCATGCCCTCCCTGCTTTCTTGATGGCACAAGTTTGAGGCTATAGAATTGATTGATTATTGCCGCGTGCAGAGAAATGCTCCTCTACTCGAACAACAGATCGACATTCTCCACGGGCAGGCACCTATGGCAAGCGGTGCACTTCAAGCATCCAGCCACCTTCGACACATTGGCTGTAGAGCCTTCGCAGCTGCAAAACATAAAAGCTGACCTTGACGCCTTTGTGGCCGGGAAGGAGTATTTTCAGCGAGTTGGTCGGCCGTGGAAGCGCGGTTACTTGCTGTATGGACCTGCGGGATCGGGAAAATCCAGCATGATTGCTGCCATAGCCAACTACCTCAAGTGGGACGTCTACGACCTGGAACTCACTCAGGTGCGCACCTCCCTCCGCAACTTGAGTTCTACTCTTTCATCTGTACTATTTCTCCGTCGCAATGACAGAAATCCTAAACTCCCTTCTCTGGTACCAGGAACGCAATATTCGCGTTCTCCGGTTATAAACCCTTCCACAATTTGAATTTTTGTCTCTTCGTTTCTCAATCTTCGAATGCATCCTTACAGCATTTTTACAAAACGCGCTTGAATATTCCTTATTCGAGTTTCTTGGACTGCGAATAGCGAACAAGGATTTGCGTGTTTATCTGTTCTTGGTTCACATCCTGTACGTGTGCTTGAGCCGTAACCTCTCAGATGTAATTGACAAACGTTGGAATAAATTACAAATTGATGCCGAGATAGAAAGCGAGATCAATGTTCTCGAACGCCGTTCTTCGTACCAATGGAATAGAACCTTCTAAACAACAGAATCGAATAAACGTAGTAAAAGGCAACGGGAATCGCAATAGACTACGTACGAGAACATTCAGTTTTTACCACGACGCTCTTAATTGAATGCATCGATCAGCGCAGGTCCGCAGCAATTCCGAGCTGAAGCAGCTCCTCATCCAAACGACGAACAAGTCCGTAATCGTGATCGAAGACATCGACTGCTCCGTGTGCCTGGCGCATCCGCGCTCCACATCCCCCCGGCGCTCGCCCTCGTCCTCCGACAACGAAGTCGAACAGGGGAGTGACGGCGGGCGCATCACGCTCTCGGGCCTGCTCAACTTCACGGACGGACTGTGGTCGTGCTGCGGCAACGAGCGCATCTTGATCTTCACCACGAACCACATCGAGAAGCTGGACGCGGCGCTGCTGCGCCCGGGCCGCATGGACCTGCACATCCACATGTCCTATTGCACCTTTGCGGCGTTCCAGACGCTGGCCCTGAACTACCTCATGATTGAAAGCCACTTCCTGTTTCCCAAGGTGGAGAAGCTGCTCCGCTGCAACGGCGTGAAGGTCACTCCGGCGCAAGTGAGTGAGATCTTGATCCAACGCCGAGGGAGTGTGAATGACGCCATGGCCAGCGTCGTCGCCTTCTTGGAGGGGCAGGGCTTCACCTCCGGCAAAGTCCATCCCCACGCACTGGCGCACTAACGTCCTCCGGCTCATTTTTGACGAGAATGCTCAGGTCTCTCCTTGTGTAGAAAACTGCCTACCGTCTTGAGTTTCAGCGCTTAAGATGTGGACAGATACCGGAATATTGTTACCCA
Source organism: Antitrichia curtipendula (assembly GCA_951230915.1). Lineage (NCBI taxonomy): Eukaryota > Viridiplantae > Streptophyta > Bryopsida > Hypnales > Leucodontaceae > Antitrichia > Antitrichia curtipendula. The sequence continues at coordinate 9,382,473 of OX579634.1, forward strand.
GACTGGGTTCTGTAATAAGCATTCAGTGCAACAAGTGATATTTTTGTTCCAGCTTTCAATCTTGTCCTTGTAAGTAGTAGATTTAGGTAGAGGATACTAGTGGCGTCTCTTGAAGAACATAAGCAAAACCGTGTAGGAACGGAGGGCAATCTTTGGGAGGATGTATAAAGTTGTGGAGAGATCTTTGTGTAAAAGAAGCCAAATCTGTTGACAGAGGCTAAACTAAGATCATTGTGTATGATTTTTTAATGCAATTTTTATGAAGGAGGTTTTAAACCTGTCCACTATAATTGAAAACAGATGACCCAATTTCCATTCAAAGATTGATGGCCGTTTCAATTGGCAATAGATGAGCCAAAGAAAAGTGGCCTTTATCCGCTTTCTAGAGGCATGATTTGCATTGATATAAAGACAACAGAACAAAGCGGTACGACTTGCCACGAGGAGACGAATACTCAAGTCATTTATCCTCTTGTCGCTACTCCAGTGAGTCCTTGCTTCCGTGTTGCAAGATATGTCCAGCTACAGCTTATGAATTGTTTGCCTAAGCTAGCCACAATCGAGGATTGTATGTAACATTTTTTAGCAGTTGTGAGCGATCATCCTTCTGTCTTGAAGATGTCAACTAATATAACAAAATTGTTTTTCAAAGGGTGGTGAACTGGTGATCGAGGCAGCTTGTTATGCAATGATTGAGATACAATCCCAACTGCAATCCTTGAGTCTGTAGTACTGTACTGCTGAAAGTACCAGGAGACTCTCTGCTTGATACAGGGTTTGATAATTTGGTACAACAAATTCACGATAGCACAGAAGTCAAAGGGAATGGCGACAGGCAACGAGAATACCATTTATGTGGTCAAAAGATTGGCGTCGAAAACTGCCGAAACAGTAGCAATCTTTCGGTTGCTAGGCTCGTCTGCCTACCAAATAGAACACCGAGTGTTCTTCTAGTGGTCACCACGTCGATGATGTGTGTACTGTACTACGGTATTGAAATCCCTCGGAATCTGGTGCCCAACTTCCTGCAACGAAAAAGAAAATATCATTCGTGGGCTTTTACGCTACGAGAATCGATAAGTGGTTCACAGAAGCCCAGGACTCTGAATGTATTACTCTATTTCCCATCCGGCCATTGGTTTCATGATGACTGCTGTTGAAGCATTCAAGAAGAATCCATAGTTGGACATCCTTTCTGGTGACGAAGCCAAGAACTTTAAAGCAGTTGAGCAGAGACACTGAAATCGAAGAACGCATTTGTATAACATAATCTCTACGAGAACTTATGATCTACGTGTGGCAGGCAACTAGCTAGGCAAGAAGAGCAGTTGCATTATTCAGACCGAGTTAAAGATGGAAAGGAAAGAAATAAAATCTTGCAGCTGAGGTTGCGCACTCTGGTTCCCACTGTTCCATCCCATCGGAAACTTTGCAAGATTAAGGAAATCTGGAGCCTGGTCGTGGAAAAAAGTACATCCTTCAAGCGGCCAACTGAACAACACAAGTTGCTCTGAAGAAATCAAAAGTCGAACAGTCCATATCCTGGAGAATGAAGCATTCATAGCATAATGAAGATTCGAGAGGAAACAGCTACTGAGTTAGGTCTTAAGTCATGAAGCAGAATCCCTCGACTCATTTGCTTCCAACAGAACAGATTGCCTGTCGCTAGTCTCAGAACCGGAGGTCATCGCCGCATTTGCATCAGGAGAACTCCGGAGCGTTGCCTTCGAAGGTGCGAATTTGCAAGCAAAGTCTGGAAAAGTCTGGAAAATTTTCAGTGACACATTGAGAGCTAGCCCTGAACCTCCCTCCGCAACTACCATGGAGACAAATGTTTGCCGGTAATCCCGGGCACTTATGATCAAGCTATACCAGGCACGTATTTGCCCTCCTTCTACGAATCCTTCTCCTGCAAGCGACGTCTTGAGAGCGGCGATGCTGTGGAGACTATTGTGTGCGAGATGCAAGCTTATTCTTTAACAGATTAAAATCTATGTTTGTATTCTTGCTTGGGGAGATGTACGGTTTATGACGGTGTGACTCATGTGGCGTTTACACATTACTAACTTGATAAGAGCATCCCCTACCATCTTCAAGAAAATACCCCCCTCGAAAGCAGACTTCCAGGCCCTTCAAAATGGGATACAGGAAATGGGCAGAGAGAGATCCCCTGCCGGCTGACCTCCAATTCCCCTCGACAGATCATCAAAATACGTCCGCTCAAGATGTAATGAGATTCTCTTGGGGATGATTCTCTCCAGCAAGCTTCAGATCAGGAAGCGAGAAGAACTGGTTAGAGCATCCGATCCTCACCAGGGCGCGGAAGCAGCCGCTGGAACGCCAAATTTGCAGTTGCTTCTTAAATTACCGATCCAACGGAGGGACACTACCGGATATTTGGGTTTCCGCGGCACTGAAAAAGGCTCCTCCCACGCTGAATATTTTTCAGATTTCCAACGCTCTGGGAAAAAATCCTTGAATGAAAACACACGAACTCCGGTAAGATGCAACCAAACAATTTGCTTGACGGTTTCAAAAAGTGTCTCCGTGGCTTTGGTTGAAGCGCCTCATTCAGTGCCCCGGTTGGAGAACTGGCCTCCGAAAGCACCGCTCTACAGTATTGAGCAGCTACAGTCCGTCATATTGCCTCTGTCCTTTGGGCAAAGATTATGTTTCTAAATCCCAGTTTCCAAATCCATGTTTGTTTTGTTTTGTTTGTTATGTTGAGATCTCCTAGATTGTGCGTCCATAGGTTGTGTTCTTAGAGTCAGTTGCATCCGATGTTCAAATTTAATAAAACTTGTTGGGAAATTTTCGCTCTGTCTTCTAGTTTGTGCGGTAATATTTTAAGATAAATCCAAGATGTATTGATTTTTGGAAGCCAATCAAAATTACGAGATTCAATTTGAGTACACTAAACTACATTTGATGGATGCAACTATATCTCCTTCAGGGTGAATGCAAGAAAGACTAGTACTATTTTTTGTCACACTTGACGTGTCGGACTTGTTATCAGCTATAACTTTTGAAGAATGAATCCAATTAACTTGAAATTTTTTTTGAATATGGCTAACCTGATCTTGTTTAGATCCCTTATTTTTTGAAAATATTTAAAAATCATTTTATATTTAAATTTCAATTTAGCTAATTTGTCACACTTTGTAGTTTAGGGGGGTTTAGTACTGGGGAGAATCCAAACTTAATGATCTAGATCTGAAATTTCTATGGTCTATTCCCATAGTATGAAGTCATGTATCTACCAAAGGAAATTTAAAAATATTTTATTTTATGCCCTCCACTTATGTGCAAACGGGGCTCCCTTGCGCGCGCAGTTCTGAACATTCAAAATTGTTTCAAGATCATTTTTTTGGTGAAATGTCTTTCCTATAAAGTCCTCTCAAGTGTCCAATTTTTAGTTTCCTTAAAAATTGTTTTTCCTATTTTTTACAAATTAAAATGTGAAAGTACCTATTTTCATGAGATTTTGCACTTTTTCAGTTCTCCTACTTAGAGAATTTTTCTATGCTTTTCCTTCCTAGGGTAACTTCTTCTTAAAGGTGTATACATTGAACAGATTTTTCAGATTTTCTTAAAATTGTTTTTCTAATTATACAGTACTCCCAAAAAAAACAGCAGTACTGTGGAAAACGCTACGCAAAGTGGACGGTCTTTCTTGCATTCACCCTTCATTCAATGTTTGTTTTCAATCAATTTTTTGGGATTATGTTCCCCTTGAAGTCTAGATATTGTGGTAGAATTTTCATGTCAATTCACGTTGTTTGGGATGTTTGGGAGCAATTTGAAGTTCAACATCCCAACATTTTTGGATTACAATGAACTTTGGCGGCTTGTTTCTTCTTCATATAGTGTCTATTTTTTTTAAGTTTATAAAAAAGTTTATAAAAAAGTTGCGCATATTAGTCTAATTTGTGTCATTAAAATTTCATATCAATCCAAGAAGTTATGAGTGACTAAGAAGCATTTTAGTAGAAGGAGGTTCAGCCATAGACGTGTCTTCTACAACTTTTCTTGCTTTTTTTTACATTTCAAAGCCATTTTGCAAACACAATGAGTTAATTCCATGATATTTTTTTCACCAATGTGTTTGTATGCTGGTTTGGAATTACTTTGTAGCTTAATTCCTAAAGTTTTTTTACTATGTTTTCACCAAAAATGCTCCAAAATGCCATTTCTAATACAAGTACCAAATTCTAGGAAAAAAAAAACATTTTTGGACACATATAACCATAGGATCTTGTAGTACGCTAGTTTGACAAGATGTGCAAAAAATTTCAGAAAATTCCACCATGTAGATTGCAAGATACTAGCATTTGAAGTGACAAAAATCCTTTTTTTATCCCTGCAAAAAACCGGGCACGTACATTTCACAAGGTAAGATCTTTATGAAAAATGTCCAAAATGGTTGTAACTCTTTGGATTCATTCTTCAAGGCAAGTTGGCTACATGCTTGAAAAGTTTTAGATCATTTGGAATTGTACAACATATAGGAAAAAAATAGGAAGTAGAAAGAAGTAGACATTGATTCAAATACTAAACTGTTAACCATTTATTTATGGAATTGAAAAATGCCAATCTCAATATTTGTAATGTTGTAGTAAACAATCTAAGCTTAATGTTTTTATTTTTTTTCAAAAATATTAAAAATTTAGGGAAATAAGGGACTTCAAAGTTTATTTTAGAATAGAGATTTTCATAACTACCCGTAAACTACTCACAACTAAAACTCATCATAACTTTCATTAATCAAAATGGAGTGATTCAAAGTTTTCCATGTATATAGAAATCCAGAAAAGAAATTTCAAATTTTTTTCAAGAAAGTGATTTTTAAAGAAGTTTTCTTTTGCTGCCCGGCTGCCCGCCGAGTAATGAAAACTACATATCATACAATAATTTTTTGACAATGTAGTCAAAAGTTATAAAAATTGTTGGGCCTTAAAGCTACTACTCGGGAAAATGTTGTGTGAAAATTTCAAAGAAAATAAAAATTCCATTAGTAGTGAGTTGCCCAAATCGCTATGTTGCCAAAAAAAATGCAATTTGGTCCTTTAGGGGTTAAAAGTTTTTCACTTGAGTAGGTTTAGAAATCAAATTTCACCTCCAAATGTGTTCCTGGGAAAATTTTAATATCCTTTTTCAACACTAAAACATTATAATCTTGCAATCTATATTGCCAAATGACTCCAAATTTGACCATTTGAACTCTAAGCCTATTACTGAGGTCTATTGATTTTCTTAATTATAAAAGGACATAAAAATGTGGTTTACACCATGATGTTCTACAACATAGTATATACTCATGGAGAAATTTTTAGATTTTTTAAGCTTATTTTGTGTTGGATATGACTTTTTTTAGTTCTTCTTCAAGAATTCATAATAATTTTAAATTTTCACAAAAAATTAAAAAATATATAAAACTGCACTAGGTGTATAGGACCTTTCTGAGGTCATCTATAAGATTTTTTTTTTTTTTAATTTATGAAAGTTAGCTTTTAGGAAGGTTAGCTACTCTTTAACTAGTTTTGGTAAATTCTTAGAAATTGAAATTTTTATGACTTATTGAAAGCATGTGATTACATCTCTAAGAAAATTAAAAATAAATTTAATTCATTTAACCTCTAAAGAACCAAGGCCTTTTTTCTGCCAAAAAACACTTAAAACTGCCATTTCTATAGCAATGAGTAAACAAAATTGAAAATTATTTTTTTCTTGCACATCTAACAGTAGGATTTTACACCTACATAGTATGAAATTGTGTGGAAAACATTTTAGAATTTTTGACCGCACAGATTGCAAGATATCTGTGTTTCAAGTGAAAAAAACAAGTTTTTTAGCACAATCATTGTGGGACTAGATTTTTTTGACTTTGAACATGTTTAACTTAAATTTTTTGCACTACAAAGTTTTGAGATTTAAATCTATATAGTGGAGAATTGAGTTGAGAGTCTAGGGAAAAAAAGAAATTCAGAAAAAAATAATTTTCATTCTTCAAAAAATTGTTAAATAGAAGTAGGTACGAGATAGAAGGAAAATCTAAAATATTAATATCTTTTAGATGAATTAAAATGCACTAATCCCAATGGTGAGATTGTTCTAAAAAAACAATAAACCATGTGGAACTTTTGTTTTTGAAAATTGCAAAAATTGCATTAAAAAAATGAATCCTACAATTTATTTTTTCCAAGAAGATGCTTTAATTGCCCAAAAAACAAGATTGTTTATAACTTCTTCATAACAAATCCAAAGGAAATGAATCAAAGATTACCACATAGACAAAAATATAATTTATGAGAAAAAAAGTTTAAAACTTAAAATTTAAATTTTTGCAAATTTTTTTTTCCTACTTGCTCTCCCTTGTTTTGAGCTTATTTGGACATAACTTTTGTTTCCATGCGCCAATTGAAAAAAATATTATATTCCCACAAAGCTAATCAGTTTTTTCTATCTTCAAAAAAAGTTTCAAAAAATCAGGACAAAATTTCAGCCCATAGGTATCCACTTGAAATCTCATTTGTCCCCGGAAGGGACAAGGGTTGTTTAGGGGTTAAATTTAGTCACAAAATGAACCATATAGATTTAAGGTGATTCTCAAGTTTGACCACATGGTCATACAATCCAATAGAAAACTTTGAAATGGTGCTTGATTCAAGTGATTTTTTCATTTATTCCAGACCATGCAAAAAAGAATCTTCACTAGAGTGACAAAGCTATTTACATCCATGGAAATGGATGAAACCTAATATGGATGGATGAAAATCCATTTATTCATCCAAGGAATGTACATTCATGATCCATAATAGAGCAATCATGTCCCAAGATTTGGTAATAATTTAGCAATTTGTGAAAATCTAAGAAAAAAATTATCGCTTTAAATTTATTGTTTTTTTGTGAAAATTTGCTAAAAGAATTTTCTGGCTTGATTAAGGTAAACCAGCCCCATTATAGTCAGATGACCCATGGTGGACATCTTATGACCCCATGATGGTTTTTCAGACCACAATCAATATCTAACCTGACACTTATGGAGTGATTAGTGACCTCATTAGGAACACCCAATTTTTCAGTGCAAACCATTGTAGGAAGTGACTTCTCATGGCATTCCACATTAGAAATTATTGTGACCACTTTAGGTGATTAAGATGAGCATATTGGATACACTTTTTGTTGGTTATGGGGCAGCCTGTAGATCGTGTTGGGAAGATCACTTCAAAAATACATAAGTTATTCACACTTTGTCTGAAAAATAAAATTTCAATTGCTCTCACTATTTTTCACACTTATCTTTGAGTGAGAAAAAATTTGAAAATTTTCAACAATGGCATGAGGGCAGATTCGAAATTCTGACCACAATGGACTGGTTTACCTTTCAGACAAAGCACTCCGCAGCTATTCCGCACATGAAATTATTTCTTTCTTTTCTTTCTTTTCTTTCTTTTAGGAATTACTGTTGAGCATGCCTTCCTGAAATGCATCCAGCTCCCTTAGGAACTTTGAAACTGAACTCATTACATGTTTTTCAGCCCTTGTGGAGGGCTGGGAGTTCCCAGACTCTGAAACTGTCTGGAATTGCACCGCAGCAGTTGCGTGACGTGGCCAAGCGACTGCCATGTCATACAAAAATTAATTAATTTTAAAAAAAATTTTAAAAAAAATCATCTTGTTTTTCCATTTAAGATTAAATTTTTTTTTTTTTTTTCAAATTTTTTTTTCTGACAGCGGCCGTTCTTTCGCTGCCAAGGGAACAGCGTCGGGAACAGGCCCAAAACGGCCCTCCAGACTCCCAAAAAATCATCTAATGCTAGAAGAATCTTTGTCTAACTGATGCCCCAAATTGCTTCCCATGTGAACGCTTCCCAGCTTGCTTGGACTGGGCTCTAATGAGTTTAAGTTAAATCCCCATTTGGCAATGAAGTTTTCCTTGCATGAATTTGCACCCAAAAAATGATAGAAAGAAAAGACGATGAGAAAACCCATGTTGGGTTATGAAGAACATCAAATTGTATTTGTAGTCTTACAAGTGTTTGTCTTCACGTAAATGAGAAGCTGTTAAAAAAAAAACGGATCACAAAATATGCTAATTTAGTGTATTTTGGAAAAGTTGTTGCTCCTTGCTTTAAATCTAAAATTTCTCCACAAAAATGATATTTTTTGAGTTTGAGTCCAGCTAAGAAAATGAAGGTCATCTACTCTAGTTTCTACTCCAATATGAATTTTGAAAAATTTCCTAATATTGAATGTTTTATTGCAATTTAACCTTTGGGTGCATTTTCAATGTCTATTGAATTCTAATCATAGAATGACACGGAATTTGTGCTTACACTGTGATGTTTGCCCCATTGTAATATACACACATGGTGAAAATTTTGTATTTTTAAAAATAATTTCTTGTTTGATGTGATTTTTCTTCACTTCTCTAAAAAATCAATTTTCCACAAAAAAATCTAAATTTTTTGTGAAATAAAGAAGACATATAATTTTATCTCTTGAAAAATAAGTTTAAATTATTTCATACATATCTAGTTGCAAAATGGCATTAAAGTGAGTGATGGACAATGAGCTCGAAATCAATGGTCATGGGTCCGTCATTTAGGGATTAAGACTCGGGTTAAGAGCATGGCCACCCTTGCACATGAGGGGTTTTGACACTTTTCAAATTTGGATGAAAAGCACTAAGTTACAGGTCCTTTACAATATTCTCTTGACACTCAAACCTATTATGTCAAAGAATGGACTTTAACCCTTGGAGTACCCCAACACCTCAAATGTGGCCTCTCAAAGATTTCTTTTTTTGACTATTATAATATTTTCAACAATATGGTCAAAGGACAGGTCCTTTTCCTAGGAGCGGCTTGTTTCCACTATCAATCGGTGCGGTGAGTTTATTTGGATCTCTTTTTAGGTGATAGTTTGATTGGAATAAGTTCAAAAGGGTCTAGAGTTTAGTAAAGACGCATTGGGTGCTCATGGATTAAAATCACTATTAATCCTAAATTTAGTTTCTTGTATCCTTTATTCTTCTTGATGAGTGGTCACTTGACTATTTATAGCTCGTATTTGGTGAGCAAGGATGAAGGACAAGGAAACTAATTGCCCTTCAAAATCAAATGAAAAATTTGAACGTGCCAAGTTTGGCAAGTAAAGTGGCCATGTTCTAACAATGAAGTGTTGTGGATGCTCTTTATAACGTATTCGGCAGAACATTGGGGATATTTTTTGAGTTTACTAGTGATTTTCTTTTAATTCTCATATCGAAACAATTTTTCAAGTACCGAGTCTGGTTATTTTTTCTATTTTTTTACTCCAAAAAGAATTTTTTTTTAGATTTTTTCATTAGGTTTTTTCTGATGTTTTGAAAATGCTACACAATTTTCTTCCCAGTACCACAGGCTAACTTTGAACTAGCAAACGTTTTTTCCTGAACACTGACTGGGCAGACTAAATAAAAAAACTTCTCCATCAGTCTTTCTGGCCGCAGTTTTATCACCTTGGCAGAAACTGCAAAATTAATTATTTATTGCAAAATGATCAAAACTTAAAAATGGAGTCCATATTAATTTGGAATGAGTGACTTCAAATTTTATAGTGGTGGTGGCTTGAAATACAAATCTTGGTAATAATTTTTTGCTAGAGTGAAAAAATAGTTTTTTTTGCAAGTCAGTTTTTTGAACAATAAGTCCAATGAATGATTTTCTTGGTTACTTTAGAAATGAAGAATGCTCCAAGAAATTGATAATTTTAGGATGACTACCCAATTTAGATCTCATTTCATGAACCTTGATTTTTCATTTTTGTTTATTTTTGTTTATAAGTTAAGCTAAACAAATTAAGATTTTCAATATGAAATGCAAGTACTTCAATTCACAAGCAATTGATTTCAAAATATATTATAATCAATAAATAACTTAGTTTTAACATGAATTTTGAAATGATTGGCTACAATCATGAGATTTTAGAGTATACCAAGACAGAATAGCACTCTCATTTGAAGCCTACAAGATCTTGCCATTTAGTTGTACTAAAATCAATATTTGGAGGTTTCTAGAGATGAAAATTATGCATGACCATACAATTTGAGCATATCATAAGTCTTACCAAGCATTAGAAAAAATCTAAACCTTGTGGAGGGCAGCTAATTTTTCATTTTTGGCCCTCCCGCAGTTTTAAATACAGAAAAATAAAACACTATTATTTTTTTGTTAAATTTTTAAATTTAATTTTTTTTTAAAGAAACCAATCTAACATTGCTCTGATGTGGCACTACTAGTGCCACATCAGATGAAAATATTAATAATTAAAAATTAAAAAAAATCCTCTATAATTGCACCATTGCCACTGAAAACTAGCGGCCCTCTTGAGGCCTACATTTTTTTCTAATGGATTCAAATTAAATTGTATAGTTTAAATGTATATGGAAGAATTTTCTTTCAAAAAAGTAAAATAAGATTTCAAAATAATTTTTATTAACCATACAAATGATAAATCTCAATTCTTCACTACAATCTTCCTTTACATTTTAATCCCTAAAAAGATCAAACATTCTAATTTTAAACAACATATAAATGCAAGCATCCCAAGCACACAAAATATTTGTTTTTTCATGTTTGTTTGTACAATATAGATTTCAAAATTCTTTTCTTTTCAAAGGATTTTATAGTTCAAGGGCGTTTGGTCTTTTTATAGCGCAAGTGTGTTTGACCTCAAAAAAAAAAAATAACCTTTTTAGTTCAAAAAATGGCCATTCCAAATCAACTTAAATAATTAAGTAATTAAAATAAAAACATTAAAATTTATTTAATTAAAACTAATTATTTTGAAGTTAAAGAAAGAAAATTCTTCTATATTTAATCTAATATTCAATCTAACATCAATTTTATAGGAAATTTAAACTTTTGATTTTAAATTTTATAGAAAAAAACTTAGTTAAACTAGTAGTAGAGTGTATGGATTAGTTCTATGGATTGTGTTCACTAATTTCATTTGAATTCATTATTACATTATTATTCTAAGTTAAGTTGGATTTTTATTATACATCTTCACAATTTCAAAAATTTTGACTACCTCCCCTACTCCTTAAGAATTGAAGTGGAAAAAAATTGAAAGAATCTTATGTATTTGCATCCTTTATTTTGTTGAAGAAAGTTTGGCATTTAGGATTCTTAATTCAACCAATTTAAAATATCTTAGTATACATAAGCAATCAAAGATTTAGTCTAAAATATAATTTTTTTTTTTAAAAGATTCTCAAAGGAAGGGCATTGATATGAATTTTTAAATTTCTTCTTAAGGTTTACAAAATAAAAGAAGAGTCTCCAAGAAATTTGAGGTTCATAGCCTCCACTCACAATTTGTTTTAGATAACCCCTATAGAAAACTATTGGTTTGTAAAAAACAAATTTGCATGTCAAAGACCTCGTCTTTGCAAACATATTGGATTGGGGATTTTTATTGACAAAGGAAGAGTTGTAGTGGAGTCCATTTCTATCTCAATGAAGAATCGGATTGTGCTCAATTTGGTAACCTACTTACAATTTATTGAACATAAACTCCAAGGTTGGACATGCCTAAGTTTTATCTTAATTTTAATAGGTAGAGTCATAGAGATTACATCAATGGAAAGCTAGAACTATATGGCATTGAAAATAAGGTGTTTTCTAATAATTTGTCCATTTTAGAATTATTGTAGTGTCTTTGTATTGTTGACTTTGCACTTGTTGAAGAACTTTGTATTGAAGTAATTCTATTTACTAGCCCTTGAATGCCCAAGGCACCAAATTTTGGAATTGACAATACTTTGAAATTAAATAAAACCTAGTCAAGTTGTAGTTTTTAGTAGTTTATATTTTTATAAAATTATTTTTGAAGTCTAGTTTTAACATAAAAATCAAATTTGAAAATGAATGATTGTGATTTTTCTATTCAAGATTTTGCGCAAGGGTGTCCATTGCAATCTTGATTTTCCATAGTACTGAGGGCTCTTGGAAATGAGCTTCAAATATACTAGATCTTGGAAAAAAAATCACATTAGAAATTCATTTAAAAAAAAATTGTACAATAAATTTTGAGAAGCCATAAATTGATTGGAGTTATGCATGTTAGGCCTTTTATCCTTATATTTTTTGGTAACCAACTTTTTAGATTTGACATGAGAAAAAAGGATTGAAAGACTTCAAATCATTTTCTTAGTTTTAACATCCTCATGATCAAACATTATAATCTTCCAATCCATAATTGGCCATTTTTTTTCTTTTTTCCATATGATCTGTAGCATGTCTATTTTGAATTCAAATAGTTACAATTTAAAAAAAGTTGATGCAACTTATTAAAATGTTGGCTTTTTGTTTGATTTAGAGCAAATTCCTAGAAGCTCAACAAGGGGCTAGTGTTGTCTAGGCAACAATGAAGGCCTTGCCACTTTGGACTCAAAAAGGATTGTTGGACAAGCTAGGTAAATGAATCTAACTTGAACATAGTTGGAATTTTCAAGCCTATTATTTTCTTCAAGAAAATGGTCAAGTTCTCGAACTAGCAATCACTTCATTTGTATTGTACAAAGGCTAGTTAGACCATAGCATTCAAATAAGAGAACCAAACTTAAGATGTGCATGGAATCTTTTGCAAATAGTATATTGTCTCTTTAATTTGCAAATTCCTTGACGACTAGTTTGAATTGATTGCTTCCCTAGTCCAGTTATGAATATGCTCCAACAACGGTGCTAGTATGTGAGTCCAAGAATGTGAGCTTGTGAGCATTGAGCCTACAATATAGATATCTATAATATAAATACCACACACTATAGAAAGTATATGTATCATAAACACCTATAATATGGGTATTTGTAACATACATATCCTATAATTATAGAAATTTTTTATAGTACATACACCCATAATATAATTGTGTAGTATTTTAGGTTCATAGGCTCACACTCCTATGCTCACATAATAGCAACCCTCTTGTTGGAAATAAGACATTGTAGTCATATTTAAATAAATTTAGCAATGTCATTGATTAATGATAAAAAAGTTGTCCTTAAAAACTTTGTACTTTATTAGGTAGGCTATGGAATTAAAAATTGTGGCAAACGCGAGGGCAAATGAATGGAAAAAGTGATATTGATACTAATGTGAAAGCACTTTTCTGAATCTTATTGACATTTTGGAAAATGATTTCAAATGATTAGCTCATATAAATGACAATGAGTGAAGATCACTTAAAGTAAGCATTTTAAATTCCTTGTTAGATATTAATTATTCCAAATATCCATTTTATAGGCTCAAATTATTCCTTATTCCTTTAGACCATTCAGATATAAAAACAGGTTGTTAAACGATCCATGAGATGTGATTTACCTTTGTAAAATTGGACATTTTCAAATTTATATAATTTTTGCAAATTATAGTTGAGTTGAAACTTTGAAAATAGCTTCAATGATGGAGCTTATGAATTTTTTCTACAAATGATTTTAGAGTTGTAGAAAAGGCTCTGAATATCAAATTTAGAGAGTTGAAGCTCAAGACATGTTTATATTATAGGACAGGGCCCAATTCCAAATTGGCCCAATTTATAAATACAAGGCCAACTCAAATGAAGCCAAAGTGAAAAAAAAATGAATTAAAGATGCATGGCCCCCCAATTTTTAGCACTTGGGTTGGATTTATTGGTGCCAAAGCACTACTACATAAGCAATAATGTGATCTAAAATAAAGTTGAGCCAATTTTCAATATAAAGTCTTTAGGCTCGATTGAGGACCCAATTTAAGAATCTAGGCATTTCTATTGGTTGATTTTGGTGGTTTTGAAATTAGGCCAACAATTGAACCCTAATTTAAAGTAGCTCAATTTAAGGATCTAGTTGATTTTGCTGATTTTGAAATCGGACTTACAATTGAACCTTGGTGTAAAATGACCCAATATTAAGGATTTAGTCTTGATTTCAAACTAAGGTAGGAGGTCCTTAAATTAACCAGGTTCTAAATGCGTTCACTACCTAGTAATGAGTGATATGCTACTTGAAATATCTATTACTGTCATTGGTGAGGTAGGTAGGCATAAATGGGCGATTTATGAACCTCCTACTTTAGGGCTGCTTCACATTAAAGGCAAGTAGGAACTTTGGAAATCCATTGTTCTTCTGGCCTCTCTACAATTCAAAAGTAGTCCACGTATGACACTCAATGTGAAAACTGAGGCGATAGGAACTCAAAGAAATTGGTGGTCCCTACGCAATTTTTGGAAAATTTGTAGACGTGGTCTTGTAGACGTTCCCCTTGAGATGTAGAATAGTCCAAAATCCTCCGGGAAAACTGCAGAGCTACCACAGGGAACCTTGGCTGCTTTACAGGGTAGTGAATGGTACAAAAAGGGGGTGAATGGGGGTTGAAAGTTTACTATCTTTGGACAATTGTACAAGGTTCCCTGTGTACAAGCGCCTTCCAACCAAAAACCTCCATAATTTTTTTGCTTCCAGTGGCACTTAAGACACGTCAACAACTTTATCATCTAAGTACTTCCTTCCTGTATCTGTAGTGTAAAAGTTCACTCCCACAAGCAACCAAACACAACAAAGAGATGTTCTTCTTGCCTATCTTTTCCTAGCCAAGGAAGATTGACACCTCTATTGCCCTGTTTTTTAATCCTACAAAATATACTAGAATTTTTTATCTGTCACACATGGTAATTTTTTAAAATTTTTTTAATTCATATTTGCAATTAGAGGTCCCAAATTAGTTAGGAGACTTGAAAAAATACAAAATTTAAGCGGCACAAAATAGGGGACAATTTTGACATTTACCCTTTGATGGGGCAATAGAGGTGTCAATCCTCCTTGGTCATCTTTCTTGCCGCTAATGTGAAGCAGCCCTGAAGATGGGTACATCTAAAACCGTCACTTTTTGCTACTAAGCCTAGTTACTACTATTAGACTGGTCAAATTTTCATATATTCTTGTTGACAAGTGAAAGGAGGTTCCAACACATTAGAGAACGTGGCATTTGGACACTGTATGCAAAAATTATTAAGGGTCAAAGTTTGTTTCTGAAAGCGCTCCATCCAAATAGGTACATAACTGATTTTGGAAATGTACACAACCTGTAGATGGCACTTTAAGGTCAGGTGCCATTTTGGGGGTGCCTACCGCTTAGTGGAAAGGTTCCAAATGTCGAATTGGGAGAGCAGAAGCTTAGAATAGAATAAAATACGGAACGGAGGCAGTGTTTTTTTTTAGGCGATTTGGTGCAAAATTGCACCAAAACTTTGGGCCTAGCACCAAGCCTATAGGAAAAAAATAGGGCAAAAAGGCCTGAAATCGCCAAGGGTAGCGCACGGGGATAGGTGCAGGCGCATTTTCCGCACGGAATGGGCGTCTCGATGGGGGTTGCGTCGCCAGCCGTTTTCTGCACTTTCCGTCGCTTTCTCTTGTGTTACAGCCCGAGCGGTCTCATCAATCGCCTCCACATCGCCGCCTTGTATGTCCTTGTCATCTCCGCCATCGCCACTATCTGTTCTCATTGAAGAGCATGATCGCCACATTCAATTCGCCCTTCATTGTTTTGTAGCCCACTCCGCAATGCAGAAGTTGTTTTGGTCGCCAGTGATCACTTGTCTCCCTCGCATTCACAGCCAGTTCGCGATTTGTACACTTCTTCTTCATTTTTTTGTCGCCACATTCATGTCCACTTTCTTTAGGGAGTGGCTGCATTGCTCTGGTTTAATTGGGTTTAAGGCTATCTTTGATCGTGGAAGGGGGAGGGTTTTGAATTGGGACTGCACATTATGTCTTGCTGGGATCGGTGGGCGTACTGGGCTACGCTTAAGAATGCCGTTTTCTTTAGGAGAAAACCAGTATCCTTTTTTCAATTTCATGCAATTTTTTCATGTGGTACGCGTTGTTTTGGTATCGCAGTGTCTGAATTGGAGTGTGAGTTTAGGTCGTACCTGGTTCCTTCGAATTGGGTTTGGGATTGCAGATTTCTGGTGTGAGGGCTGGGTTCTTTTTTGTGTCCGATGGCGGACATGGAGGACGCAATTGCTGGGAAGACCACGAATGCAGTCTTGATCTTCGAGAGGCGCAAACGGAAACTCGCCAGATTGGAACGAGAGGCAAAAGCTGCCGAGCGGAAGGCCCAGGCGTCGAAGCGCGCGTTGGAAATGGAGGCCCGCAAGCGCGCTAAAAGCTTGAAGACGATGCGCAGTTACTTTACCGCAAGTCGGAACTCGCTGAATCTTGGGCCTCTCGATAGCTTGGCGGCGGAGGTGGAAAGCTCCGTCGAAGTGGGAGCCTCGCAATCCGGGGACACGGAAATCATGCTGTCATGCCCTGCCGTGGTCCCCGTGTCCGATGATGAGGAATTCTGTGGTAATTCGAGTGACGATCCGGACTTGAGTGGAGACGATATGGTTGATTCAGATGACGACGCATTCATGGAGCCGCCAAGGCGGGCTGCAAAGAAGTCTAAGAGCGGAAACGAGGGATCCAAGAGTGGAAAGGGTGCAGGAACATCTACCACAGCCACGATGAAGAAGCTCAAGAAGAACTACGACCTCCACCGGAAGTTTCAGTGCGACTGGGCAGCCAAAGAAGCTTGGAGCGAGGCGGTGTTGGCGGAGGACGGAGTGATGCACTTGGTGCGTTGCAAGCCATGTAGTGTCATCCGTGGGAAACCTGTGCACATGGCTCCAAAATGGGACACAATTTCTAAACACGGCATGCGTGAAATCCACAAAAAGTGCATGGATTTGTATGCAGCTCGGGGGCCTGCTACTGTAGCAGAGCAAATTCAAGGCTGCAGTACACAAGAGTCTCGGAAGAAGCGTGTACAGTTCTCTACGTTGTTCCAATTGCTTGCTTCTGGCAGGCCAATGACAGAATTTGAGTCTCGCTTCGAATTGTATCAGTTCCTCGAGGTTCCCGAAATGCCTCGAAAGCATTGGGGTGACGGATCCGGGTGGATCATGGCAGAGCATTTATACGACTTTGTGAAGCAGAAGATAAAAACCCTTGTAGGCTCCGCCACTTTCATTGCTCTTTCCGCTGATGAAACTACTGCCTGTGACAACAGTAGCTGGATTGCAATTCATGTTTATGTGATGCAGAATTGGGGCCGCGTGCCTCTACTTCTTTCGATTCAGAAGATGGAATCTGACGGCGGTACTGCTAACAATTTGTTGGCTGTCATCACTACTGCTTTGACTGCTGGTGGAGGGGTCATGGACTCTGAGATTGCACAAAAGCTTTTGTGCTTTGGCGCCGACGGTGTTAGCTCTTTTCAGGGCTTAAAGTCTGGTGTCACAGTACAGATAAAGGCCAAGTTTGCTCCTTTCGCTACCGGTGTTCACTGTATGGCACATCGGCTGAACTTGGCGGCACAATCTCTGTCTTCCCTGATAGTCATGCACTCTGTCGAAGAAGTAATCCGCATGACCCACGCATACTTTGCTCATTCTCCCAAGAAGGCTGCGGAATTCAGAGCTTTGGCACAGCAGCTTGAATCAAAAGGGTTGAAACTCCTTAAGAATGTGAAAACTAGGTGGATGAGTTGTCTTTCTCCAATCCGCAGGCTCTTGGCAGAGTACAAGGGTGTTATCGCGATGATGCTTGCAGACAAAGGTGACAGAAAGTGGGGTCAAAAGGCACGGGTGAGTTAAATTGCACCTCCATTTATGAATTCCAATGTTTTGTTCAATTTCATGTAGTCCTCCTTCACCTGCTTTGTTACTAATAACCTGAACTTCTTGGATTTGTATGAGCGCAGGCTAATCTGGCTCTCCTCATGGATCCCTACGTCCTCCTCGGAATGCTGGCTATGTTGCCGATGTTGGAGGAGGTCGACACTTTGATTCAGTGGGCTCAAAAAAGAGACGTCTTTGTGTGTGATTTTGTAGGTGCTCTGGGTACATGCCAAAGCAAACTTTTCATGTTCTATTTGAACAGTGACACAGCCTTCCGGAAAGACGAGTTTCATGGGTACAACCAAGTTCTGCAGTGCTCTCATGAGCAAATCCTCCTAAAATGGGAAGCTAACTTGAACTTGCCTTATGAGACTTTGACGTTTGTCATGGGCGGAGAGACATATCATGCCCTGCACGATGGCGCCACTGTGAGTCGGGAGGGATATGCTGCCATTGCTGCAAACGTCCAGAGTGATTGCAAAGGTAAGTTCATTTGGTTGTTTGTGCACCTCCATTCGAAGTTTGCATTTTGCATTGCTGTTCATATGGATGCTTGTCCTTGAAATGTAGGAATGCACCTTGCCGAATGCAGTCCCTGACTAAGCCGTGGCCTTGTTGTTTGGTCGCAGACGCTGCAAAGAAACTCATGGACGAAATGGCCAGCAGATTCCCTGATCATGGTTTGATGGATGCTCTGGGTGTTGTTTACCCGCAGTACTGGCTGCAAGGAGACTGCAACACCAGTTTCCGGAAGCACATGCAAGTCATTAAAAACCATTATGGGGAACCAAAGTGGATTGGGGAGGGTGAGAGCAGGCGTTCTGTTCCTGTTGTGCTGGATAAGTTTGCCTTGGAGTTGGAAGAGCCTCTTTTCAAAATAGCAATGATAGCCAATGCAAAGGCCTTCATGGAACTGCCTCCACTGCATGCTCCTGCGCATCAGCTTGTCAACCCCTTGACCAAGTTGTGGAGGACTCTGGATGCTAACTCCTCCCTCGGAAAAAACTTCGGAGAGTATATTAAATTGGCAGAAGTTGCCATGGTGCATGTTCTTGGCAGCGTTGAAGACGAACGTACTTTCTCCGCCTTGATGTTCCTGAAAGATAGACTCCGGAATCGGCTCGACCACCACCTTAGCGTTGTTGTTGGGATGCACTGTCAAAATGTTTACAGCTTGACTAACTTCCCGTATGACGATTGTTTTAGACAGTGGCTGCTGGCCACTGAGCGCCTGCGATATGCAGTCAGTGCGTGACCTACTGTAGGTGCAAGTCGTACTGCAATATGTCCGAGATAGCCACTTCCAGGTGGTAGTTGGTAGTTTATTTGGTTCAGGAGGCAGGTGACCTCATTTCTCCAAGGGTAACTACGGGGAATTTTTCTTGGCCGATGTATTGCTGTCCTGTAACACGACTTCCATTTCTTTCTTGTTGTCAATTTCTCTTTGCTTGTCTTTCTTGTTGTCAATTTATCTTGCTTGCCTTTATCTTGCCTGTCTTGCTTGTCTTTGCCAAGCAGGTGAAGGGTGCAAGGTGACATGAGCTTTTATGTGGCTGTTGGATGGTGGAGAGGGCAGGATGGCATGGCAATCTCCTTGCGCGATGGACTGATTGATGGCCTCATGTGAGGTATCCTCCCTAAACTCACATCATTATGTTGTTCATAAGTTCAAGCATTCAGTTCTTGTATCGTTGTCATATCTTCAAGCACATACTTTTGATAGACTGAGGTAAATGTAATCTCTTCTTGACTTCCTTTTAATGTTGTATTAATTCCATTCCTCTTCTAACTTCTGCATCGGAGTGTGCCGCTCTTTTGTTTGCAGGTGACATCAGGCAAAAAGTTTTAGCTACTTCGTGGTTGTCTAGTTCCAACATTTGTCACAGATTGTACTTGCATGATTGAATTGTAGGAATGTATCTTGTGTTAGTATCTTGCATTGGATAGTTGTGGACATTGTGCAACTTCTCCACCATCTTCCTAGCACTAAATCAAGCATCGGAGTACTTGTGTTTGTTTTGCAGGTCCTGTTTTTTAGGTGCAGAGCTACGATGCATAGCTGCATTGTTTTCAACTTCGAGTTAGAACTTCTTGTCTACTATTCCAGCAATGCTTGTTTCACTTTTTGTTTCAATGAAATCGCCATTTCCGTGTTGGATGTTTGCATTGCATAGCCAGAATTATTTCAAAAATTTGCAATAAACGGAAAATTGGAGCCAAGATCAATTGAAGTATGCATTTTCAGTAGCCAAAATTCCACCACAGCAAAACATCTGGTCGCCAGTCCCTGCGACAACCAAATTCAAAAAGTAGCCCCCTCACATCATATTTAAAAAAAAAAAAAAAAATGTCGCCAGTGACTTCAGGCGGAAAAGGTCAAATGAAATATTAAAAAAGCCAGCTTGCGTGTCCACACTTGGTCTTTGACGAGAAAGTGGCACCCACACCAAAATGAAAAAAACAACCCTGGACGGAGGTACAGTCCTCTCTCCCCCGTGGGCATCGGACGGATGAGGGGTCTTGCCTCCGAAATTCCAGTTTCGATGCCTGATTTGCACGGCTTGATCCGTTTCTCCACTTTCGTTGTGAGGGATTTCGTGCTTCCTTCCGGCCTTCCAATGACGGAGCAGCAGTAAGCAGCTCCCAAACTGTGTCACGCAACCGGAAAATAGGTTTGCATCCATGAGGAGGTCGAGATCGCGAAAGTGTGAAATCGTCGGCGTTTCTTTGCGGCGGAGGGAGTAGCACCTCCACTTGGATGCAAGAGCGTGCAGTGAAGTAGGAAACGAGATTACGACACGAGTGCACAGGTATGTCCAGTTTACCCTCGCTGGTCTAGACGATGTGAGCTTCATCATTCGAGGATCATCATTTGGAGGTGAACCGTTGCTTAGCTTGTTGTTTGACTGGCGTATCAGTTCTCTTGGCAAGAAGTTTCTTCTGAAACGCGGAGGAAATGGGGTTGATTGTTCGCGGGTGGACGCGCTGGACGACGTTGACATTATCCTCCACGTGCGGTTTGGGGAATGATTTCCTGGACTTTTTCAGTGCTCTGGTTTTCAAACCCCTAATAAGTGAGCTGGGTCGTACTTGAAGTGGGCGTGTCGTTCGCGCCGGTTCGGTGGATCAGTGTTTGTTGCTGGAAAGCGGGGCTCCAGCAGTTGGTGGAGCTGTTCTCCTGCGTTGGAGATGTCGGCGGAGAATCACTAGGGGTTTAGCGGAAAGGCTTGTTCGGCACGGTGGGTTCTGTCAAGTGCGGAGAATGATATGCTAGTGAAATCTCTTGTGGATGATAAGCTCCGTTCGGGTTGCAAATGCTTCTTGCTGCCATCCCAGTCGGGGAATTCATCAAGGTCTCGGCTTTGCCATTTTGGGGTTTCCGAAGTCTCGCTCGTATAGCATGCTGAATTAGGGTGCTCGTTGGAATTCCGCAGTGTGGCAGTGGTTTAGCGGAGAAGATTCTCTTGTGGGTAAGCGGAGATCTTCAACATGGGTAACATCAGCGGAAGGCCGAGGAAGAGAGGGCATCATCATCGGGAAGACGCGAGCGGGCAGCCGAGGAGTGCCCCGGCCAGCGTGCAGGGCAGCAGCCATGGTACGCAGGCGAGCAGCCGTGTCGGTGCTTATCAGGCGCGCTCGGCTCCGGCGCCGAGGTCCACGGCCGCGTTGCGGCCTACCCCGTCAGGAATGTTAGGCAAGCCGCTCCGAGATATCAAGCACACGTATACCCTAGGCCGCGAGCTTGGCCGCGGCCAATTCGGGGTGACATTCTTGTGTACCGCCAAGGATACGGGCTTGGCGTATGCGTGCAAGACGATCGCCAAGCGGAAGCTGACTACCAAGGATGATATCGAGGATGTGAAGCGCGAAGTCGCGATCATGCACCACCTCTGCGGGACGCCCAACATCGTGGAATTGAAGGACGTCTTCGAGGACAAGCACAGCGTGCATCTCGTGATGGAGCTTTGCGCGGGTGGGGAGCTCTTCGACCGCATCATTGCCAAGGGGCACTACAGCGAACGCGCCGCGGCCAACATGTGCCGGGTCATCGTGAACGTGGTGCACCGGTGCCACTCGCTAGGCGTGTTCCACCGCGATCTGAAGCCCGAGAATTTCCTCCTCGCCAGCAAGGATGAGAACGCGCCGCTGAAAGCCACGGACTTCGGTCTGTCGACGTTCTTCAAGCCCGGAGACGTCTTCCATGATATTGTAGGAAGCGCGTACTATGTGGCTCCCGAGGTGCTGAAGCGAAGCTATGGCCCTGAAGCGGACGTCTGGAGCGCGGGCGTGATTGTGTACATCCTGTTGTGCGGAGTGCCGCCCTTCTGGGCGGAAACCGAGAAGGGGATCTTCGACGCCGTCATCCGCGGCCATATCGACTTCAAGAACGACCCGTGGCCGAAGATCTCGAACGGGGCGAAGGATCTCGTGAAGAAGATGCTGAACCCGAACGTGAGGGAGCGTCTGACTGCCCAGCAGGTGCTGGACCATCCCTGGATGAGGGTGGACGGCGCTTCTGACGCGCCGCTCGACAACGCAGTGCTCACCCGACTCAAGAATTTCTCCGCCGCGAACAAGATGAAGAAGCTGGCGCTCAAGGTGATCGCGGAGAGTCTCTCGGAGGAGGAGATCGTGGGCTTGCGGGAGCTTTTCAAGGGCATCGATACCGACAACAGTGGGACAGTGACGATCCAGGAGCTCAAGGTGGGGTTGCTGAAACAGGGCTCCAGGCTTACTGAAGCGGATATCCGGAAGCTGATGGACGCCGCGGACGTGGACGGGAACGGCAAGATCGACTTCAACGAGTTCATCTCCGCCACCATGCACATGAACAAGACGGAGAAGGAGGATCACCTGTTCGCGGCGTTCCAGCACTTCGACACGGACAACAGCGGCTTCATCACCATCTACGAGCTGCAGGAAGCCATGGAGAAGAACGGCATGGGCGATCCACAGACCATCCAGGAGATCATCAGCGAGGTGGACACGGACAACGACGGGAGGATCGACTACGACGAGTTCGTCGCCATGATGCGGAAAGGCAACCCGGGCACCGAGGATGGCGAGAAACTTAACAAGCCCCGACACAGGTAGTCAAATCCTCCTGCACATCCACAGAGAACTTGACGAGGAGCCTGGTGTGCATATCCTTCCTCGTCATGTGCGCATCTCGAGGACTGGGACTGTAATTTTCATCGGAAGGCAAGGGACTCCAATTCGGTCGTTTGCCCAGTACTTGAATCCATGCACTTCGCAGCCATTTGTGCTCTCGCTGGTCAGAAATGATTGTGAAGCTTCTGGAGTGATCAAGTGAACCAGCTTCATTCGAGAGGTCGCGAGCTCCTTCTCAGTTCATGCAGCTGCTGCTTATGAAAAGCATCTTGGTACTCTGCACATTTGAAAGCACGGCTGCTGCTTAGTCATCTTGTGAATTATAGGCTAGGATCCGTCAGTAGAAATTGGTTTCCTTTGTAATATGGGTGAAAATGGTGACGCTGAAAATGTGGAGGATTGCTGGAATTTGGTGGGGATGCGCTGGGATATTTGTCGTTGTCTTAGGGATGACCTGAATCTCCAGATGCCTGTGTCTGGGCTAGGTCTTAGTGGAAGTGGCATTCATTGAATGCGCCAGCTTTGAATTGCGAGGTGTCGACGAGGCTGGTCCCTTTGTCGTACCTGTTCACAAGTGTGAATAAAATGTCTATCTTTGACCCCATAAAGCTCCAAGTGCCACTGAACCCCCTTTAGGATCGTCCTTGGAAGACGAATCTTGAGCTCACCTCACGCGGGAGGTATTTTGGGGGGTGCCAGCAACAATGGAGAATCGTGAGTCCAATATGTTTTGTAGTTCCAATTGCCTAAATTTTTCTATGGTCATGTAGAATTTCTGTGCTTTTGTAAATGCAAAATTTCACGTTATTTTGTTGTTGGACATATTTTTATATATTGTTAGGTTTTCTAGCTTGCAGGTACCAGCGTGTCGTCAAATGCTTTTGGACATTCAAGTGCGTTTCGTGTTGAGTTCATTCTGAGCATTTTGAGTTCTTTTCGAGTTCGTTTTGAGTTCGTTTTGAGTTTGTAGGACATCACAACATGCTTCTGGCCATTTGAAGGGGATACAAAACTCATTGGATGGAATTGCATCAAGAATTGCCACTGGGTATGGATTTCCTCTGTACATTCCGTGTACACGTTCCTTAGTTGAAAGGTGCTTTGTGAAATGTGCATTTTGTTCTTTGGAACTTCATGTGGAACACGAGATGAATATATTTTAAACCCTTAAGCGATGTTGTGGATATTTTCCAGTCAACGAATGACAAAGAATCTCTCGATGTAGGATAGAAGTGCAATTGTCCACACTTGGAATTTTGTGCAAAAAGGGGAGATCATGAACAATAGTTTGACCTCTATTGAACACTTTTTTCTTCTTGAGTTCTTTTTTAATAAAAAGTAGATGATGCCATACATAACCAAATATGATGATTTCCACTGCCACGAGCCACGAGTTCTTTTCTTCTTCTTGTTTTATGAAAGTTTCCAATGCTTTCTGCTTAATTTCATCCATAACATTCTTGCTTGATAGGAGTTTGCTTCCAACACCTATATGATGTCCTAATTCAAGGAAATAGCAAAGTATCCAAGATGTCCCAAAACATTCTCTTATATCTTGAATCAAGAATTTTGAAGAAGGAATTTTTGACATTAATAATTTCAATACATAGCTTCATGATAATAATTTCTAGATCGACACTTGTAAAGTAGCATGGTTTTTTATATCATTCTCAATCATATTGTAGACTTCATAGGATTCAAATGACTAGTAAGATATTTGCACCCATGAAATAACTTAAGAATATGATGTCCATGTGCAAACACTAACAAGTGTTATACCTTATGAGCTTGAATCTATATCAGATACCAACATGAAGTTAAAAGTGCTTTTGTATTATGCATTGTAATAATTAATTTAAAAAAAAGTTTTTTTGTGCATTAGAAAAAGAAAATTCAAATGACGAAATGTCCTTCTATGCGTTTGTTAAAATTTTAATCATGTTACCAATAGATTTTCAATATGTTGGATAAATTTTTTGTTGTAATTGAAAATTCTCTTATGCCTTAGTTGCAAGTATTGTATTTGTTGAAGGAGTCCATGTAGTTATGACCCATGTCCCCTATTATCTCCCCAAAGTAAAATAGTGGATGTCATGCATAATATATATTATTTTTTAAACTCATAAAAAATAATATTACAAACAAAGACGATTAATGTTGCTATGAAAGTAAAACACATACAATTTTCACAAATACAAGGACTTTGCAATTCTATGCACAACTCAAAAGAATTTGTCTTATTAAGTGAGAAATATTGAATTTCAAAGAAACTACCTGCAACTTTCAATAATACATTCATTTATTCCAAATGAATCATTATTGTTTGAATTTTTGTGAATGAAAAAGTTAGTTTTTTTGCAATTACCAGTATTTCTATATCGAGAATAATTTTTGGTAAAATCTTGTTGAATATGCTTTAACTTATAGTAATATACTCTTACTTCTTCAAAATTGCAATGAATATTATAGTGGCTATGGTATTGGAATATATATGTCCTTTAAAGACCTAATTATAACTTGTGCTCAATCGTTGACATTCTATCCTACATATTGAGATGTTGATGAAAGGCAAACCAAGTTTCATAGTATTTTGGTTAGTGGCTACAAAGTTATATCCAATTTTAGTCTCATATGTCTCAACATGAACAAAGAGTACCAAAGACATCAACTTGAATTGGGAGCTTTGCCATTGGCATTGGAATAAGTACTGAAATTTTTTTATTTGTACAATTCAAGCATCTAAATCACCTCTAAATATTTAACCCTTAAAGAACATAATGGTGACCGTGGAAATCATCATTTTGGATACCATGGAAATCATTGACTTAAAAAATATGCAAAAGCACTCATTGGAAGTCAAACTATTGTTGAAGACTTCCCCTTTTCACAACAAAATTTCCAAGGATGAATAGTTGTCCTACACAAAAGGATTCATTGTCATTCATCAAACACAAAACGTTTGTGGCATCGTTTATGAATTAAACATAGACAAAAATTGTGCCAAGTGGTATTATATATAGTATTTTATTGGAGGCTACACATAAGTTCATTTTCGATCAGATAAAGAGCAAGGTTGACCAAAATAAGTGCTCTTGCAGGTGGAAGTCTTGTGGAAACAAGTTGAAGTTTAGATATCAACAATCTAAGTTGGAGATGCTTATGAAACTATGTGAAGTGGTGGTTGGATTCATTGAATGTTCTCAATGAATTAAAAGTTAAATTTCTATAATTTGATTTTTAAGCAACTAAACTACTTCACATTGCATACCGCACTTGGGCCCCTTCTTGGCTTGTTTGTTGTAGGGCTTAGGAGGAGTAATGAGGCCCCAATCTCCAAAACCTTACACAAAATTAGCATTTGGCATCCCTTCTGGGCATGTATGCCCTAACTCTTCAACACCCAGGCAACAAGAGTATGTAGATTTTCTTGGCATTGTAAACCGTAGTCCAATTCTGGTCACTAATTAATATCCTAAAGGGGTTAGCTTACTATTGAATAGCAAAGCAATTGAAGAAACCTTCAAGATTGGAGATTATAAAACATTGGTGCATATACTTACATAAATAAATGTCAAGCCCATGCTTTCAAATTCTTGTACCAAAGGAGGTATATACATCCTCAAACATCTGTACATTTTTCAATTAAAAGCATATCCACCTTTGAAAAACATTTATTTCTAGTAACCAAGCTCAGTTGTACCTAGCTATCCAAAAACTAAGGTGGGTACCCCCGAAATTGTCACTTTTTGCTAGTGTGCCTAATTACTACCAGGGCTTTTCTGGAGGGGCAAAAATTCGCCACATTGTTAGAAATCTGACCTATTTGGCTTCATCCCTCCCAAAACTAGCCTATCCAGTGAAGCCAACAAAGGGGCACAAGTCCCCCCCAAAAGCCCTGGTTACTACTATTAGATTGGTTAAATTTTCATGTTTTCTTGTTGGCAAGTGAAAGGAGGTTCCAGAGCATCCAAGAACATGACATTTGGATACTGTGTGCAAAACAATTATGAAGAAACAAAATTTGGTTCTAAAATAGTTTCTTCCACATAGATACATAATTGATTTGGATCTTGTATGCAAAAGTTATGAAGGAACAAAGTTTGGTTGTAAAACAATTTATTCCACGTAGGTACATAATTGATTTTGGAGATGTGCATAGAGTGAAGATGACGGTTTAGGTTCAGTGGTGCATTTGGAAGGGCCTACCTTATATTGACAAAAAAGATTAGTAATTCACTCAATGTAGGTCTAAAAATGCAATTAGCTCTTTCTACGTCCTTATGAATGATAAAAAAAATTTGTTAAATAACTACTTGGATTGGGAAATGATGATTAAGCGCATGTTTTTCCTAGTGAAATTTTGCTAGATCCCACAAAACTTGACCTTTACAATGACGTCTCTCCAAATACTCTTGAATGAAGTGAGTAGGACAATAAAGGGTTTTATATTCTTAAAAAAAATATTGATGATGATGAATGGCTCTAACAAGGTTGAAACTTTCTTCAAAGTACGGATGGATCAAATTGCCAAGGTAGCAATTACTAAATGGAAACATCTCCACTATGGCCATGATTACCAATACACTTAGGTCCAATAATCTTACAAACTATCTATCATGCCATTCAAAGAATTTTGCAATATATAGAATCCAATTTTTGTCATTTTTTGTCTTTTATAATAAACATTCAATTTTTATGCAATCGCTATCAAGCATACCAAATTTTTTTTAATAATTAAAAAAAATTCTATTTTTGATACATTGTTTCATTTAATATTTATGAATTTACATGATAATTCATTAAAAAAAATTGGTGATGAATTTTCTAAATTCAAGTGCATATATATGTAAAGAACATCCATGTGCACATCTTTCCTTCAGTAAGCATCTTTAAAAGAAAATTTAGAATTCCCTCTACAGAGACTTTAACCCCTAAAGGACCAGCCTGCAGAATTTGGCAACACAAAAAAATTGGGCAGGTACATGTGGTCAGAGATTTACAAGTTTGAGGCTGAAACTTTAATAGAAGTTGTGGATGAGGAGTAACTTTCATTTGAACTAAATTTTATGACATTTGGAAATACGAGTCAAAAGTTATGGCCTAATATGTCACTTTTTCTCTCGGCCGGGCAGTTCGGGCAGATCAGAAAAAATCACTTTTTTCAGAAACAAAAATTTGAAACTGGTTTTCCAGAGTTATCTATACGTGGAAAGCTTTTAATCATTCCATTTTGACCAATGAGTCAAAAGTTATGAGGAGTTTTAGTTTGCGGGCAGTTTTGGAATCTCTACTCTAAAATAAACTTTGAAGTCTTTTATCTTACTCAATTTTCAATATTTTTTGAAAAAAATAAAATCATAGGATGTAGATTGTTTAATACAACATTTCAACCATTGGGATTGGCATTTTTCAATTTCATACCTAAATTCTTAACAATTTAGTATTTTGAAGCATTCTCTACTTCATTCTATTTACTATTTTTTTCCTATATGTTGTACAATTCCAAATGATGTGAAAATTTTCAAGCATGTAGCCAACTTGTTTAGGAAAAATAATCCAAGGAAGCACCACCACTTTGGACATTTTTTCATAAAAAATTGAGCTTGTGAAGTGCAGCTGCCCTGTTTTTCGCAGGGTCAAAAAAACAATTTCAGTGATTTTGAATGCTTATATCTTGCTATCCATGTGGTGGAAATTTCTGAAATTCTTACCACATATTCTCAAGTCAGCATACTACAAGATCCTATGGTTACATGAGTCAAAATTTTTTTTTTCAAAAATTTGGTACTTGTACTAAAAATGGCAGATCTTGAACGTTTTCAGTGAAAACATAGTCACGGAACTTTAGGGGTTAATGTTGGGGTGACAATGTCCAAAATTTTATAAAATAAATATCTCTTTATTGTAGTTAGATTCATTTTTCATTATCCCAAACCATAAATTTTTTTTGAATGCATATTGTAACAATTGAAATAAAACATATAGCTATATATTATATCCTTATGTATATCATATACCATATCCATGGCCAAATGCCAATATCCCTATATAATATCCATATCTATATCCATACCCCATATTTGTAAGCCATGCTTGTGTCTATGTGTCCATATGTCCATATGCATATTTGTATCATTGTATGAGCATATACAATATATTCAAAGAGGTAAAAAAATTATTTTATGATGGGATTGGAAGGGGGTAATATTTGGAAGGTAGGTAAGTTGTTTCTTTGCAAGAGATAGTGTTGGGCTCAATTTTGAGTAGTTTCATTTTAAGAGGACTTGGACTCTACTAATCCTATATGAGAAGGTTATATTTTTCTTGTTCTTTTTACTTTAAATGTTAGAATATTGCATTCCAAGCCATCAAATGTGTTGATATATTTTTTACGCCTAGCAATAATGATCTATTTGGATTTTGTACAATTGAATTAAAAAAAATATTTTTTAATTTTTAATTTTGATCTATGTACAAAAAATTGACAATTTTTGACAATTTTTGACAATTTTCTTGAAAAAATCCCTTGTTGTGGAAGAATTAAGACATGTGCATTGCAAATAAGATGATTTTTAATTTATTTTTTAAATGAAATAATTGTGGACGATGCAAACAAACTAAGTTAGTAAAAGATGTCAATTCATTTTGCACCCTCACTAATAGGATAAATTATACCCTCACTAAGAGAATAAATTAAGTCCTTTTATAAGTGACAAATTTTTCAACACTCTTCTAACATTCTCATTTATTTTGATATGAGACAACGTTAGGGCAAATGTCTAGCAAGGGTGTTTCTAACTTATGGCAAAAATTCGAACTGAAAGGAAAAGACTCTTTCCCGCGAGTTTGAGAGCTCCTTCATGCCGCCTCTGCGTGTGTGCTTCTTGTCCTTCGTCGCCATCGCCATTTCATCAGTCTGTATTCTCTGTCCACGGTTGGGAAGAAATTAGGGTTTCGTGAGCATCAAAACTCTCCCGTGATCGAACGCCCGAGTTTGCTCGACCTCAGCTGCATTCTTCTTTTGCCTTCTCTTGTTTCCATGCCCGCCATGGACACGGATATGGATCCGGCCACCATTCATCGACTCCATGCCCCCTACCTCTCTCAGGTGACGTCAATCTCCAAAGCTCTTGCGCGCTCTTTCTCTCTCTCTCTGTCTCTCTCTCTGTCTCTCTCGCATTTTGAAATCACACATTCACCAATTCGTCTGAAGGCTTTCGTTTCTCGCTTTCTCTTCGACAGGATCAAAAGTACGGGCTCAGCATGCAACGCTACAAAGGCCAGCAGTACAGTCAGCTGTATTTCATCCGCATTGTTACTATTCGTCAATTTCTCACCCCCGCCGTGCAGCAACGTTGGCCTTCTCATCCAGGTTTCTTTCTTTCTTTCTTACTACTTTGTTCCCGTTCTATTTCACGAATTGAAATTCGATGGCTTCTGCTAGGAGAAGATACTCACAGTTTGAATATGTACGTTTGTCTGTAGTGTGCAATATCTTAGCATTGGAGGAGGGGAAAGCATGCGTGGTCGTAGGGACACTGTACAAGCAGATGCAGCTGAAACCTTCTGTCCTTGATGAGTATTCCAAAGAGGTAAGGAAGAGCAGATAATTAATTCACGGAGTTTATTCGTTTGTTGTTCGTTTTTGAAATAATTATGTATTTGTTTAATTTTACTCAGGTGGATATTTGAATTGAATCATACTCATCACAGAAGATTCCCCCTGATAAATTGACAATATTTTTAATGTTCAGTTAGTAGGTATTAGATTCATACAGCCCTCATGCTGAGAGAATTCTAAGCCATTGTTAATGTAACGCAGTTTTTTTTCCAATTGGTGTTTGTTTGTCCTTTGTACCAACAAGTTTTAAAGTAATATTAAGTCAACATTAATTTGATATGCTGATATTATCTTAATATTAATCTTGTCTCTTATTGGATTAACATTAACTTTCTATTGACAATTGTGAAGCTAATTAGGGAATCTCTTGAGATGCTATGCATTTTACAGAGAATGAGCTAAACATCATGTTTTCTTGCTTGATTGGCATCCCTATATCAAAATTCGACTGTGTGGATGCAGAGATCTGTGGTGCCTTTAGCAGCTCCAAGGAAGTTCACTCACAACGATGACTATTTAATTCTCGAAGATGAAAGTGGGCGCGTGAAGTTAACAGGAGGGGCTATTTCAGCTTCGATGTACGTTACTGGTATGTGCTGCGAACCTTCATTTGTTCTTGTTAGATTTGTCATTTGAATGGGACCTCACAGTCGCTTTTGAAGATCGCCCCAAGACTTCTTATTGCAGTGGACTAAATCCCTCCCCCCCCCCCCCCCCTCTGTCAATAGGGGTCGTTGTTGCTGTTGTTGGTCAAGAGGAGAAAGATGGTGAGTTTTGCGTGAAAGATGTTATGGTAGCCGGACTGCCGCCGCAGAAGCCCCTGCCGAATTCAGGTTGGCCTTTTAACCCGCCATCGTGAATACAACTTTTGTCGTTGTTGTCACCTGACTCTCTTCCTAGTGAGGAGACAATCCTTGTGGCTTTCATTATATCGTAGATCATGATAATATCTATCAATGGTTAATTCCCAAGTTACACTTTGCTGTGATGCCAGCAGCAGGTCAGAAGATTACTTGTGTTTTTCTGCAGAATGTTTAGGTTAACGTGTAGTATCTTTTACTTTTGGGCATTGTGTGTGAGCGAGGTGGTGGATCTCAAACAACCTGGATGTTCATTTTCTTGACTTTGTTTGCAGACGAGGACAAGTTCGTAGTGTTCGTATCCGGGCTGAAAATTGGCGGTCACGGTACAAATCCTCTTGACCTGCAGCTCCTTCTGGACCACTTAACTGGCCATCTCGGTGAAGAGCAGGTTTTCCCCTGCTTTCATGCTTGAAATTTCTCACCTGCCAATCGCATTGACCATTGTTAGAGTTACTGTACAATACTATGTATATTTCTTGGGATACGTGTTGATTACCTTTTGTCAGTTGTGTCACGAACTTTAGAATCGAGCAATCGTTGCTTAACAGTTTTGCTTTCAAGACCTTGAATATAAGTAACTGTGTTAAGCTCTCTTTTGCTAGAAGTTGCAAGTCTCCTGCATCTGGAGATGATAAATGATATGATTATTGTTATTGTAGGAACAAAGTTTGAGTTCACAGATAGTACGCGTGGTTATTGCTGGTGGTTCCCTTGATTTGCAGACGAGTATGTCTAATGGACAGGTGCACTTGCGTCTTTCCTGCTTGTCTTCTACTGTTTCAATACACGATTTGGGCCTCCCTCATGTTGCTAATGTCCAAGAGAATGTGTGTTTTAAAAGCTCTGCCTTTCCATAATTGGAACTGAGATACTAAATTAATATTAAATTTTTTTGTTCAGCTGTAAGGGAAAGTATCCTATTTTCCTTTGTTTTACAGCTTTCCTCTCTTTTGGAGTTTCAACTTTTAATCTTTAAATGGTGATCCATGTTTAATCATGCTGAGAAGCAACATGAGCTGTTGTGCAGTCAATGTCAGCGAAGAACCAAAGCAAGCTCGTGGAACCAGTCAAGGAGCTTGATTTAGCTCTGACTCAGGTACCGGTTCTGACTACATAGGATGGAGCAGAATCCCATCAGTGCGAAAACGATAAGGTTGAACAATCATTTATTGGGGGGGATCTTCATGCATTCAAGTGTGTAATCAATCCCAAGCATTCTTCAGCATCTCTGGGTAAAGAACATGTGTGTTGTAAATCAAGCTGGGAAGACCATTGTCGATGGTAACTAAAGGCATATTAATTGCTAGCGCACAGATTGTGTACTCAATGAAACTCCTCTACATTCAACGTTAATGTTCAAATGAGTCTGCATTAGTAACTTTTTTACTGTAGACATGACCTGAGTAGTTTTCAACATCAATCATTGTTCTCCCTGAGTCGAGCTTCCTAGTAGACATTTCCTTGGCCGAACAAAAGGATTGCTTCAACTATGTATTGTCGCATGTGTGAATGGTTGTGTACGAGAGTCATTTTGAAGTCGTACTGCCGAAGCTTAGGGCTTTAGGGTTGTCATAATTTTGATTTAGAAGTAGTTCTATCTATTTTTCGTTGGGCAGATCTTTCACAGTTCCCATCGACAATGTAACATCAGATCGCAGCAGCTGTGCCAGTTGACATTATGCCTGGAGTAAATGATCCAGCCAATTTTTCTCTTCCTCAACAGGTGAGTTCAACCCTTCAACTTTCTGTAGTCTAGAATAGCTTGACGACAGCGAGTTTCGACAGTCCTGAATATAGTAATCTAAGCTTATAGGCCAGTAGATTTCTGTGTCACTGAATGTTGCTCCAATCTTGTCTTATTAATATGCCTTAAGTTTTTAGTTTACTGTGGTCATGAAACACTTACCTTTATTGATGTCTTCTTCACAAAGTCCGAACTTGCTTCAGAAATTCCCTCTGCTGCAAACGTTTTAGCCCTCACATTCTCTGTCTGTGCTCCAGCCACTTCATAAGTGTCTGTTTCCAGGCTCAATCATGTACAATACCTTCATTTCAGCAACAAACCCCCACCAATTTGAGCTCGATGGTGCTGTGTGAGTTTCTGCCAGCTTGGGTGCTCCTCCTATTTTGAAAATGTCACCTCATTGATGTACTGATCAAGAGAGGATTTTAAAAATGAAATGTCTTTGGTTTTGCTTCTAGAACCAGATCCTGTATCAATGCTCTATATCTGTCCATTCTTTTTGTCACGAAATTCCTAGAGTATGAATATAGTAAGCTTTTATTTGGAATTTGCAGCGTAGAAGAATGCTATTATGCAGCATGTCATGCTACAAAATCGTGCGACTAGAGTTCCTATGTTACTTTATTTTGTAGGTAGTTTTTTGCTGTTTCTCATCTGTTGACATTGCATGCTGGATAGTGTTGTAAGAGATCTAGAAGGTTTGTAGGCTTATTGACATTGAGGAACATTGAGACCAGGTTTCTAGGTACATCAGGTCAGAACATTGACGATTTGGACAAATACTCCGAGGCTGAAGACCGGCTGGATTTCATGGAACGCACTCTAATGTGGCGTCATTTAGCACCTACGGCTCCTGATACTCTTGGTCTGCCTGCAACCTCCTGTTCTGACCCTGTGAAACTTAGCTGCTTTATAATTTATTGCAATGTCACTCTTCGTTCCGATTTACTATTTGGCTTTGAATTTAAGTGTTGTGTGCATGTTGTATGCATGAGCAGGATGTTATCCTTTCACTGATAGAGATCCATTTATCTTGGACACTTGTCCGCATGTGTACTTTTGCGGCAATCAACCACAGTATGCATCACGGCTGTTAACCGGTAATTTTTCTCGTCTCCTCTTTCTTATTAATCTCAAGTTTTGCTGGCTGCCCCTCTTCATGTCCTCGCTTGATCTTCCTGAGAAACCCACCAAAAACCATCAATGATAACGTTTTTGGAATACTGTCTCATCGTTCGGGTCACTTGTCAGTAGTAGTAGGAACAGGATGTACAACAAGGGCCTAAATTCCAGGATTTCCTTGAGTAAGTGATTTTGATGCTGATCAGATTTCATAACCTTTCTTCTTGTCAGGTTCTTCTGGACAAAAAGTACGACTGGTTTGCATCCCCAAATTTCACAATACGAGCACGGCCGTATTTGTAAGTCCTTGATGTTTGTAGTGTACTGTCCGGCATCAGAGTTCTTAGGGCCCTGAAACATCTTAGTTGCTAACTTGTGCTTGTGCTTGATGCAGGTGAATTTGAAGAACCTTGACTGTCACGTTCTGAAACTCTCTACAGAATCTCTTATTCTGTAACCGTTCCAGATTTCTTGTAGAGTATTTTTATCCAGAGTTTACCGCACGATGAAAAAATCGAGAATTCCTTCCCCAGTATGCCATCACTAGTACTTGTGCAGCCTTCAAATCGTCAATATTAAGTCCTTGATATAGTTGAAGGCAAGGGAGATTACTAGTGAATGTTTTGATCTCAAAGGTCACAGTCTAAACATCTCTAATCTGTAATTAGGGCCTTGAGGTCGCATGCCTTTTTTGTAATGGAAGAAACTAACTCATCGTATTTTACATTTGAAGCCCATGGGTTGGCATCCGAAAAATACGACTACGGTTCCATTTCTGCATTGGAGTACTTTACTTCATGAAACATTTCTACATTAACCACTGTAGTTCATGGCTAAGTTTTACCAAGAACCACTCCAAAACTGCCATTTCTAGTGGAAGTGCAAAGTTTTAAAATGATTTTTTTTTGCTATTGTTACATTTCCTTAAAATCTTACACTTGACATATGGAAATGTGTGGAAGAATTCAAAAATATCATGTAGATTGCAATATTTTAGTGTTAAAAGTGAAAAGAAATATTTTATTTTTTACTTTTTCATACCATATTATTAGACTTTGAATCTTCTTGATTTAAATTTTTTGCATTTTAGATTTAAATTTATTTTATATTAGAGAACTAAGTTTAAAAAGTTCAAAAATGAAATTTCATTTTCATTCTCTAAAAATTTGATTAATAGAAGCAAGTGTAAGATGGAAAAGAAAACCTAAAGTTGTTAATTGCCTTAAAATGGAATTATAACACGTCAATCCTAATGGTCAGATTATTCATCTAGTGAAAAATCTAAACCTTCTAGACGATTTTTTAGGAAAATTGTGAAAATTGAGAACAAAAAAGAATCCATTGTCTTTTATTTCTTAATTAACCCCTAAACCCCTGCTTGTCCCCTCGGGGGACAATTTGGGTCCATGTAGGTTCCTATTGTCTCAGTTTGAAGTGAAATCTCTTGAGATTTTTTGAGGTTGTGTAGCTTTGTAAGAGCTTTATGGATATATAATTTTTTGTTTCAATCGGATGCCAGATGAAAAACTTATGGCACAATAAGCAAGAAATAGAGATTAGTGGGCAGCCCAAAAAAAATTACAAAAAGTCAAAATATTTTTTTTTGAATTTTTTTCCTAAATTATTATATTTTTATACGTCAAGCTTTGATTCATTCTATTTGGACTAGGGATGAGAAAGTTATGGACAATCTTAGTTTTTTGGGCAATTTAAGCATCTTCTTGAAAAAAAACTTTTTGTTCAACTTTGAATGCTAATATCTTCCAATCCGTACGGTCAAATTTGATGAAATTTTTACTATATGATCTTAGACAAGTTAAGTACAAGATCCTACGGTTAAATTCCCCAAAAAACAAAAATGTTGGTTTCCTTAAGTGAATATAGCAGAAGTGGTAGTTTTGAGTGGTTTTTGACAGAAAACACCCTTGGGATTTTATGGGTTAACTTCAACATTGATAATCTAAATGGAACAACTCAAAGTTTTTCTTCATTAACTTCAACATCAATAATCCAAATGGAACAAATCAAATCTATTCATGTAAATAAAAATATATTCTATGAGAAACTACCATATCCCTAAGACAATTTCAACATGTGTCTTGAAATGGTTTAATTTTTGAATTGAGATTGTGTAAAATGTCATTTTTTTCATTTTTAGATTATTCAACAAAATTCTAATTGTAATGTTTTAGGTTTCAAAATTAATGAAAGACCTTCGTTTATATCTATATATTTATATATCAATATATATCTAGATTTAGATTTTGGTTTACAATTTTATAGAATTTTTGACATACTTCAAATTTTGTTTAATTATTTACAAAACTAACTTACATACAAGGTAATATATTAAAAAATTATTAAAAAATTATTAAATTTTTTTGCTGCCAAACCTCAACTTTCTACTTTAGGCTTCATACTATTTGATTCCAAACATTGATTGAAATACAAAGTACACTTCAATAAAGCTAATTTGTTACCATGACTTAAGAAAATAATTACAAAAAATCATACCAAATTTTGTGACCACCAATACCTAAGTACATTGTTATTTATCAATCCAAGGACAATACTCCTATAAGGGTTAAATATACATATAAAAATACAAAATGATATAAATTAAAGATTTGATATCATATATAAAATATTCAATATAAATATCTCAAACATGAGCACAATTAGATTTTCACCTTCTTCAAATTATTTCACCTCATTAAATTTTTTGTGAATTCCCAAAGTCAAGATTGGAAGAAACTTTAAAGTGTTCAATAGGTACATGTTCGAAAGCACCTTGAGAAGGACCCAAACTATTCACTAAAAGCTTGTTGCTTTACAATCCATTTATAAAGTAGGAGTTAAGTAAGAACCATGGTTTGAGGTCATATTGATGACACTTCAATAGACACCTATTTGACAGAAATGGGCAGCCGGTATCAGGTAGTTCTACCTTAAAGCGTTTTTCTGATTGGGTCTCCAGATCAAAAGTTATGTTGTGAGCCCCAAAACCGAGCAGTCGGTCAGCTTCGGCCAGCATGTACTACACTCCTTTTCTACTTTCAAAATTTAACGAGTATACATCTCACATGATGTAAGGTACAGGGCCTAAAAACAAACAAAACAACAATGAAAAACAAACGAAATCGATCCTGAACTTAACCTCATCCTCGCAGCAAAGAAAACATAATAAGAAGAGCTCACTTTTAAGACAATGCCGCACAACATGCTGGAAAGTTCTCGACAACAAGGTCAACAATAAATGCTATCCAAAAAGCCTAATTATGGACTTCAAGATTTGCATGATACATCAGGAAATTCAATAGAATCAGGTTTAGACGGGTTACAAATTGAAAATTGTTGGATATTAGGATATTTTTTCACCCGATTGAGACTTAGGTTGCTGGAGTACCACCTGACGTAAGCGTAGTATAATAATACAAGTGCAGTACGTCGAGATTATAGCATAGAATAGTGCACCAATACATGTACAGGCTGTTGCTGCACAAACATATAAATACCTGCAGAAACAGACCCCGAGAGTTAAATCCCAGCAAATGAATGAAACGCTGCATAAAAAAGGAATCAAGTTTGAGAAGAGGTATTGCAAGAGGAGAACTTCATACTTGGGAGAGAATACGCTCCATACAAATAAGTGGTCCTGCATGAGTGTAAGGACGGCTGTGAATGCCACCAGTATGACACCATTCAAAGCCATAGGAAGGATGCATGGCACTGCTAGTGTCTCGAGGAGCCAAGTTTCTGAGAAGCCAATCCCTTGGGAAATTTGGAGCCGATCGGTGCTTGGAGGTGGATTCGATAGTAGCAGCATTCCAATCAGGAAGAGGAATGGCGATGCGTACGTGATGATGAATGCTAAAAGCCCAGACAACATCGTAGAATGAGATGACAGTCCCTGCTTTCCACATGCAAAGGAAATCATTACTAAAAAGCATCCTTGACAGTCAATAATGCAGACTAAATTTCTGTGTTATGAGTAATTATTTGACCCCGACCGCACCAACGCAGTAGTGCCACTTGGCCAGCTACACCTTCAAGTCTTCCATACTAAGGTAGCCCTAAACCTGTCATTGAAGCATAGGAGAGTGACTAGGATTTATTGTCATAAAGCCATTAGATTCTAAATGGATGCAAGATGATTAGTGCAGTAGAAAAATTGCTCAAACAAAGCGGTCCACAATAGATAGACTTAAAATGTGTATTGCCTAAAGGCCTGTTAGCTAAGCTGGAGTTACCTAACTTCCTATGGTCCACACTCTCAAGATAACTACTAGGGAAATAGTGGTTTCAGTTAGCAAACTGTCACTACTTGGTTGGTGCGGTCAGGGTTAGCACTTCAACCATCAGTAAGGACACAGTTGGTTCACTTGTCAAGAATCAGGGAAATAAGTTAACTGAAGAACATGAACGTAAATCTAGAGCCAGCTAGCTAGCAGAAAATAGCATCAACTCGCTAACTGGCGGTACTTTGGCAGTGCAGGCACGCAATAACTAATTCCAGTTACCAAAGCTGCTACTTGGCCGGGGTGGGGTAAGGTAGGGCCAAATACATTAGTTAGTAATGACAGAGCAAGCGCTCACATAGGAAAAGAGTAGGAGCACATAACAGGGGACAACACGAAGGAGAACAGGATACAAAAGAACATCCTCAAAAGATGTCAAGGCAAAAGAAATCAGAGGAAAAAGACGCACAATGTAAGCACCAGCTACGTCGACAGTAGCGAGTGTATTGCTGTTGCCAAGCCCGAAGTGACCGGACCCTCCCATCCATTGTAGCGCCAACACCTGTTGACATGACATTAAATGTTTCAAAACTAGTAAATTTGTATAAATTTTGTATAAATTTGTATAAAAATTATTTTGCATGACAATGAACTCTCGTCATCATACAAGAAAGATTGACTGAAATGAGGCCAACGGGATGGTGTACCTGAAACCACAGCCCATGCTTGTTGCCACTTTTCCTAAAGAAAACAATTGCGGCTAGAAGCTGAATTAGAAGCAATGCTACTGGTCCAGCATTTACTGACTGCTGTAGAAGCAATTGTAATAAACACCAGCAGGATACTAGAACACGTCCTGTTGATTGCAGTGCCGAACTTATGCCAGTCTCCACAGGGAAATCCTCCCACTTGGGAAAACAAGCAGTTTTACCCCCAAGTGGTTCAATCCAAGGCAAAAGCGTGACTGCCAGTACAGCTGTGCTGCCGAGGATTCCAAACACAAAACGAGCCAATAAAGTTGGCACTTGATCTGGATATGAAGTTGATCCAAATAAAGTTGGTACTTGACCAGACTCTGAATCCACATACACGAATATCGATGCAGCAGACAGACATAAGCAGCAGGCGAGCAGTTTCCGTAGACGATGCTGCCGAGACAGAATCAGTAGAGAGCTACTTGCAGTTGCGAAAACGAGTGCTGCATAGCGGAGTGCAGTTGGAATCTGCACGTCAACTGTGTCTAGCCATTTTGCAATGTCAGGAAAGTGTGCCCAGTTTACTCCACTCCGATGCCAAGCTCGCAGTACCCTTCCACACAAGAGAATCACCACTACAGCTAGGACTATCACTGCATTATCTCCCTCTCCACATGAAACTTCCTCAGCAGTGTCCTTCTTTGATGTCTTCCGACCTTCAACTCGCCTCCCTTGCAAAAGCCGAAGAGGTTGTTGAAGTGCATGGCGAAGGAAAATCACAGACAACGTGGAAACCAAAAAGTGGTATGTGTATTGTTCCTCCTCGACAAACGAAGATGATGCTAGGCTCCCAGCATGAATACAGACACCCCCAACCGCTATCAGTTTTTCAAATGAAATATCACCAAGTCTGGAAGAGATCGATTTGGCCTGTATACTCCTCGACTTGGCCTTGTTGAGTATGAGAAGAGTCCAGAAGAGTAATACAGGTGACAGAAGCATCAGGGCTCCACCACAAACGAGGAGTACAACGTTCTTCTGTAGGACCAAAAAGGAATCATGTCAGATCACATCAATACGACCGACCAAGTCAGCGTCTGTCATTCCAGGGAGACGTGAACTAACCTCTGTCGTGCCCCTAGCAAGCCACTCTGACGTGGACTTCAGCAACTTCACATATACTTCTCTTGCAGCTTCAAATTCGATCAGTTTCCTGGTGTAGACACAGGTAATCAAAAATTTCAGTGCCAAAAAACATGCTCCGGGTCTACTTACATATAATGCATGTAGAAAGATCAATCAAGCTAACATTTTGTGATTCAAGGAGATATTAAACTACAACGCCTATATGCCACATTATTAAGAAAAACAGAAAAGGCAACTAAGATAGCAGAAACAAATATGCGAAAAAGGATGTTACTGAAGTAACCAGAAAGATTTAGAATGAAAATCATTACTGTATGTGATTTACACATACAATAGAAGCATGGCATTAATTGGTTTGAAAATAACCAATTCAATTGATCATTTTGTGAAACATATATTTCTAATACATCCAGATTAGATATCACCAAAATCTGTGAAGAACATTGCATGTATTAGTCCATAAAAAGTAGCAAATGAAAGTACCCAAGTGACCTACTCAAAACTGCTAAAAAACCATGAGACCCAATTTGGGACTGTTGGTCCTCTAGGAATTAATGATAAACTAGCATGTGATCAAGGCCCCGACCTAATGAAATCAACCCACAGTCCATGATGTATTCCATTATAGAATTGTACATACCCAGTTAAGTCGTTGCTATCCATATGCCTCCAAGAATATTGTAGCTCAGTTGCTTGTTTAAAAAGCTGGCAGAAAACCTCCAACTCCTCGTCTTTCTCTGCACTCCAGCGTCCAGGATAGGACCCGCTATCCAAATCACCAGATGGATTCGAACAGAGGCTCCTGACACACAAGGATTCCGGAGATCGCACACGTACTAGACGAAATAGCTGCCAAGCATTCAATTCCAACGCACGCAGCTGCTCCTTGGCTGTTGCAAGAAACTCTTTAAGTAAGTGGTCCATAAAGATGAAGATGGTCGTACCAGAAAGTTAAATACAAAAAAAATAACATAAAGGTTGCACAACCAGCAGTTACTTACATGACAGTGAGGTGAAAAGGTGAGGAATTAGAGCCCCAACGCTGTTTTTAGGTATTGGAACACCCAGCTGCAATGCCAACGTTGGCACGAGATCTACTTGGAACGACGGCCAAGCCGAGGAAATAGCAACGTCTGTCATTTGCATCGAGTTACCGGAGGTCCTGACAGGATAACTTTCTGATATAAACAACGCCAGAGCATCTGCTTCCTGATATGACGCACCACCATGGTTTCCACCGTCTGTCATACCATGATCACTGGCTACCATCTACATTCAAAACACACAGTTTCTAAAAATGTGTCAGAGAGTCTCATCACTTGTAGACAACACTAGGGAGCAGGTCCTTGACAGATGAAGACTATGAAGCAAGCATGGGGATCAGGGGCAATATCCATATATAAAATCGGTCTTATGCAAGTATGGAACCATTGAAAAGCAAATGCATACCGGCACTACGCAACTTACTACGTCCACTTCAGCTTCTTTGCATGCTCTGTGCAAATTAAGACATGGAATCTAGAGAAACTGAGGTACAAGCATTATGAAGCAACAAAAGTATAAGAAACCAAGGAATATTATCACCTGTAACAAAGAGATAGAATTTCATACCAGTAGGGTACGACAATCACCAGAGTTTCTGATCAGTTTATCATAGATCCTCC
Organism: Antitrichia curtipendula; assembly: GCA_951230915.1. NCBI lineage: Eukaryota > Viridiplantae > Streptophyta > Bryopsida > Hypnales > Leucodontaceae > Antitrichia > Antitrichia curtipendula. Next base: position 9,424,364 of record OX579634.1, read on the forward strand.
GTATCACATCGTCCATTTCTTTCAACTTTGGCGCCATCAATGAGCTAGAATTAAGCATCACAGTAATCAAATATCAAGAAATGATAAGATCTTGAGAGAAGATAATTTACCGATAAAATATGGAATGTGTTCATGCGCACAACTCCATTCTAGATCTCCAACAACAGTAGAATAAACCACCACAAGAAGTTGTATTATCCTGGAAATTTACCTGCTACGACCTCCAAGATGACCCACGTGATCAAGCCCAAGATAATGAAGCACCTGAGTCCGGGGCACATCATCAATTCTTTAGATGAGTCTGCAGTAGCACCCACACATGATCCCAACTACCCAAATTCAACATTTGAACTATATTTTACAATGCTTTACTATGGCATTCACCCATTCGCACTCATTTGAACCTTGCAGAAGGACTCGTACCAAGAGATCCCAATCAGTTGCTGCAAGCTCCCTTTTCAGGTGGCGGGTGACATTGTGGTCCACCTCTACAGTATCCTTCACCTGGATACGCCAGATGTAAATCAAGATTCTTAATGTTCTATAACAAGCATACAACCAAGTGAAAGGCAAACTCACTGGAAACTGCTCATAGTACCTAAATCGGTATGGCAACGACCTCAGAAAAATGAATGCACCAGAAACAAGAAAAATAAGCAGTTGCAGGCAATGGAAATTGTAGGTGGAAGAAATAGAAGCACGTCTTTAAACTCACATAGAAGCTGTTGACACCATCACGACGCATGAACTTGTCTGGGAAGAGTTTCAGCCATGTGTCATCCCCCAACATGACCATTTTCCATCCCGCAATTGCCAGTTGGTCTAGTCCATTGTCCACAGTAAGCCGCCTCTCAGATAGGCAATCATGACTGAACATAAGCACGCCAAAAATCGATCTTTTGATAAATGGAGGGAGTAATCAACCAACTTGCGTTATTCGGAGACCTAGTCCTCTTGGAAATCGAATACAAGGTGGTCAACTTACCAACAAGGTTATCATCAAGTAAGGCCTGTGTATTGAAGTTGAATGCCACATCCAGAAACCCAGCTATTGCTCCAGACGTCATTGCCTGCATGGCAAGATGGCAGGTGCTATTACGCCAAACACTTAAATTGCCAAACCCAAGATCCCCAGAAGTCATCAGAATGCATATTTACGTATTGAATAACTAAACTAGTCCTCTTTTATACACCAAGCATAGTCCCTATTCTCACACATACCTGTATCTGATTGACTCTAGACTTTCTCAGCATTGCTACCGTTGGCGGTCCTTCCTATTTATCTTAGTCAATCAGAATATGAACAGCTTTTACTAGCAAAAACAAAGTCGTATGATACACGTCACGGGTGTCAAGTTTTTACCTTGAGACGGGGCATGGTTACAGTCGGGGGTGCAGCTTTAGCATGGTATCCGAGGCCTTTCCCAGTCGCTAGCAAACTGTGCGTGAAAGGCATGGCAGCGACCAACTCTGCAGGTGGTGGACGACCCTCTCTACCAAGTAACAACTCTGCAGGCATGCCATCCACAACCTATTCCCAAGCATTTAGTAAACGCCATAAAAATATGTAGGCAATTATTGAACTCGAACGTCAGCTTGATCAGATAAAGGAAACATACCATTATAACAAGACGGTCGAATTGTCGTCGAACACCACTTGCTTCCTGATAATGACAAGGGAGAAATTAGGCATGACAATACCCTATTTTGAGTAAACAGACTGCTTTCACATCATGCACATTAGATTAGTCGACAGACTTTTGCGTTGTCTGCCTCACAAGTCTCCTTGGACCATAGTCTGCAGAAGAGAGGGCGAATGTTCCCGTTTGAGTACATATCTGCCGTCTCTACACCTCCACATGAACAAATAACATTCGAAAACAGTGAATAGAAGAAGATAAGTGACTCAAAGGTCGGAATAAGAATAATAAAAGTTATCGAAAGGTTGTACCTCGTAAGGAAGCCGCGAAATCCGAGACCATTCTTCATCACCAAGGTTGTCGTTCGTTTGGCAGCTTGGCATAGCGCTTACAATGTCACTGTATAGCAAATTATTCAGGACAAAGGTGATCCTGAAAACATGAACTAATAGTTGCAACAAAATAAGAAAATTTGAGCTAACAGCATGAACAGAAACTGTGTAACGTGATTGACCAGAGAGTGGCCTCAAATACTAGTCAGGTTCAAATATTTCGAGACCACGACCGGCGTCAACTAAAGCGACTTTTCACCCCTAAAGGATCGAGGACCAATTCAATTGATCACAGTTCGAAAATGACCAATTCGATTGATCATTTGGTGAGAAATGTAATGTAAGATGGGACGATTTTCGTATCACCAGAATCAGTGAAGAAAATTGCATAAACTAGTAAAAAAAAAATGAAATTGAACAGAAGGAAGTTTCATATGACCTACTCAAAACTGGTAAGGAAATACCGATCCAATTTGGAATACTTGCCTTGTACCCATGAGCGCCGGTTTGACAGGGAAAAAACCCAGAACAAACAGTACCAGGCCTGCGAGCTGCAAGGACACTCCAAGGAACGACAACAGCACCGTTCGCCCGCACTCTCCCGGCATTGCTGCTTCGTCGCATGACACAAGAGGCCTGTTACAGCGGCATTCAATTGGCATAAGAAGTGTATGTTTAGAATATGCAGTCACTCATCCCTAAACCCTAAATTCTGACCTCACCAGAGTTGACTCCAGGATTTAAACCCATACTACGAGATAGCGTGGGATTATTCGCTCACTCGAAAAGCAGAGAAAGGCAAATCGACATTTTAATTAAAATTCAAGATCTAATAAACTAAAAAAAAACAGGAATCCAATGAGAGTTCCAACATTCCCTGAAGATCCCTCTAAGGAAGCGCAGATCAAGTGCGAAGTTGCGACTTCGAACAAATGCCATCACTCAAAATAAATAGGAAAGACTCCATAGACCAAAGCATATAAGCATTGCCTCCAATTCCAAGCGTGGGTTAATTTCTTGCGCACCTTCAATCCTGATTGGCGATGAACGACGTAATCTCGATCGGAGAGAAGCCACGCTGTTCTCCCTGTGGCGATGCAACCATCTTCGGGATTGGCACCAGAGTCGAGTTCGCTTAATTTGTCAGAATGCTGCAGCCGTTTCATCAGTTCTGTTACTTATGATGCAAGAAATGATTCAAGAGCTAACTAGGCAATGATTAGTGAGCCGCCGAGCACAATTTCCGTTTGAAATTCCGACGACGAAAGTCACCGACAGTGGCACTGGCCATGGCCAAGACCATTCGCTCATTTTGTCGCACGACAGTGCGATTGATTCACCAAATGCTGCGATTGAACTGAGAGCGTCCGCACCAGAGAAAGAAAACTTCGAATTTAGAGGGTGATTTAGAGGGTGATGAGTCCAGCAGTGCAACTCACTATTCTAAACAGACATTCGCATGGGGCAGTGACGATTGACGGCCAGGGTGAATTGCCCCCCTCTGAATTTTTTATTTGCCACATACGATAATATTTTGAAATTCTGAATTCATATTTGCAATCGGAGGACCCAAATTAGGTGAGATGTTGAGAAGAATTATCAATGAACGCGGCACAAAATAGGGGGAATTTTTTTTAATTATCCTTGGTTGGGACCTAGGTTGGGGCAACGAGGGGGGGTAATCCTCGGCCATGGAGAATTGACCCCCTCACTGCCCCAACCAAGGATAATTAAAAAAAAATTCCCCCTATTCTGTGCCGCGTTCATTGATAATTCTTCACAAATCCTACCTAATTTGGGTCCTCCGATTGCAAATATGAATTCAGAATTTCAAAATATTATCATAAATTGCAAATAAAAAATTCTAGTTTGTTTTTTAAATGTTCTATAAATAAGGGGGGCAATTGAGAGTATTGTTTTACGTATTTTTGTTTGGATTTTGCCTTCCTATTTGATGTAGGTTTATATCACTTGATTTGTTGTGTGTGACGATCTTTACTTATATGACATAGGGATGCATTTCAGATATACCTTTGTATTAAAATTATGTTGTTGATATCTTTGTCTCTTAAAACTAAGTATCAATATGACCAAAATATATTTGGCCTCTTAGCTTTGAATAGAAATTATATTGTTTGTTTTTGTAGTCTTTAACCTCTAAGTGCTCAATCAACCACTTTTGGATTGCTGGCCAATGTGGAATAGCATTTTTTAGTAGAAAAAAACTTATTTTTATTTTATTTTTTTGTAAGATTGGATTGTCTTTCAATATTTGTTTTTAAAACTAAGGTTGCTCTGGTCAAACAAAAATTATAAGAGAAATAGCACAAAGTGTTTAGAATTGACCTAGTGTTGAAAAACTTACTATTTGGGAAAAATGTTGATATTCTCATCACTATATCTTATGCATTTTTTCACAAATCAATAGAAGCTTACCACAATTTTAACCAATAAAAAAAATTCAAATGTCAAAAATAGAAATTGTATTTTTGATGAATTTTTGAAGTTATATCTTCAGAATTCATTTAAGGAGAAACTAAAAGTAATTTACAATTTAAACCTTTCAAATCCTTTCTACTTTTCATGCTTCACATTATCATTTTTGATGCAAACTTTTAAAAAGTTATAGAGTTTATATTTTATAATACATTTGTGCTTTGTTCAAATTCCTTAGACTTTTAGAGGTTAAAATTACATAAGAAATATATACACATTGATTTTTTCTTATCAATAGGTTTGGCACCTTTATTTGAATTTATAATTCATAATAGGGTGAATCACCCTCATTCCCCCAGTTCATTGAAGAAATGCATGTAGAAGGACATAAGTGAATAATCAAGAATCCTTCTCCCAACCCAGTGAAGAATCTTGTACTCACCTTTGGACATGAGTGAGGCTTTTCCAACTCACTTAAGTCACTATAAATACTATGACTACTATACTTGGAGGTCACTTTTGGCACATGTTTGCCAAATAATTAATTAAAGTCCAAAATGAACTTGTGGTCATTAAAATATAATTTCTTGAAAATTTGGCATTGAAGTCAAGATATTTAAATTTATTTGGCAACCACCTCTAAATAGATTTGGTAGTCATTTTTGTTGTAAGTAAGTATGTATACACAATCTCTTTACACAAGTGGGGTAGTAAATCAATCTAAATTTCACCTCCCCAAACCCGTTTGAGATTTGGAGCCTCCAATCAAAAGTTATGGACAAAATTCAAAGAGGGGTTGGAAAGAACATTTTTTTTGACATTTTCAAACATCTTCTCTAAATTTTGTCCATAACTTTTGACTGAAGTATTAAAATCTCAAACGGATTTTTGGAGGTCAAATTTATATTGATTTAGAAAGTTTTCTAAGTTCAAAGTTTTTTGAAAAAAATTAATTTACTATGTTAAAATGAGATCTAAAGTTCTACATTGAACACAATTCCTACGTTTTTGACGATGAGCGGTCAAGCTCTCATTTTTAAATTGTCCCATACCCTTTGAGGATTCATGATGGACAATGAATTTCATTATGAAAACGACCTCTTTATCCATTTGTCCATTCACTTGGGTTCGCATACAGTTGGATTGGTATACTTTCAAACAATTCGGCTTTCTTTACAATTAATTTTCTTTAAAATTTGGTAGAATGACTTGGTAATTTTCTAAAATGTTTGGTATTGAAATTTTTAATTATTTTTTGCCAAAAGTGACCTCTAGCTACAATATCATTCTTAGGGTTGGCTTTTGAGTGGAGTTAGGAGCAATGATCCTAGAACTAATTTATGGAATTTAGTGCAATATGCTATGTTCAAGATAAACATGCATCAACTTTGGCTACTTTGAGAGTGAATTGTATTAGGGAAAAAAAAAAAAAAATTTGTAAGTTATAAAGGATTATGGGGAGTACTACAACACAAAACTAACTAAATAGATGCTAATTCCAATGTGGAAGAAGTTGCAAATTGGCTATCAAATTCTATTGTTTGTTGTAGTCTTGGCTAAAATCTATTTTTTTTAAAAGAATTTTCTCCAATGTACATTTAGCTACTGAAAATTTTAAGTAGCAATGGAACAAATTTTAGCCAATTTTGTGAATGCTGGTTAGGAGTAAGTTTTTTCTAGAGCTTCCATTCCACCACTAATCGGTGGGCTTCACTCGTTCACAATCCCAACTGGCACTTATAAGGATCTCCAACCATGTGAGCTAGGTAGGTAAAAAAAGCATTAGAAAACAAGAAGTGAACACCGATTGTCTTGCCGGGCTCAATGAGTGGAGAAGGAGGATTTCAAGTTTTACCGAAATTGGTTGACAATCCCATTGGTCGAGATTGGACAATTATGAGGAAATCAATACGTCGGGAATTCATACTCAATCTCTACCCCACCCACCACGCCACATGGCACGAGACCCTAACTGGTGTACGAGGGCGGAGTACCTCTAATATAGGGACGAAGAAGACAGACAACCGTGACGTTCGTTCGTCTGTCCGTTGGTTTTCTTCAGCAAACGTCCGTCGACCTGGATGCAACCCACTAGCCAAAGAATCCGACGCCCCTCCTTGATGCTTCTGCTTTGCTGGGAGAACACGCACCAAACCCTACATTCGCCTGCTTCCTCTCTACCCCTCTCTTGTTGCTGCTCGTGTGTCCATCATCGGGCATGCCTCGTGACGTCGGCGCTTCTCCTTCTTCTCCTGCAACTCTCTAACCTCACTCATCATCACGGCGGCCCCTTCCGCAGACGTCCAGCATGTCGGGCGGCGGTTTCTTCCGAGTGCGTTTCCCTCCTCACTCCCTGCAATCCATCTCTGCCCGAGGGTTTCTCTCCCTTTCGTGCTTTCGAATCTCGCCGTTTTCTGTGTGTAGTGGTCTTCTGGTCGTTGAATCTGGTTGCTACGAATGATATAATATTTCTATTTGTATGTCATCCTAGACTGATACTATTGCTGAAGTCTTGTTAGGGCTAAATTTTGATGGCCTGCCGTCACCTCAAATTCGAGTCAAGTGCAGACGGATATGTGACACTAGAGATTTCCTCTTCCGCCATTGTCGTCTCAGAGATCCCATGGCTGTGATGTGCTCCCTTGCTTGTGTCGTACTGGCGCTGTAACTTAGGCTTGTGACGTTTTGCTGCGGCAGAGTATGAACTCTCATCGTTCCGCGAGGCGGATTGTGTATTGCTTGCATTGATATAGGTTCGTACATTGAACGCCTTAGCGATGGCTGGATTGTCTCTTGCCCTAAAATCGTGATATCGTAGGGCTCTTGAATGAGCGGTACGTTTAATAGTGTATTGATTACTGCATGTCTTTCGTCCTAGACTGATGCCATTGCTGAAGGCGATCTTTCTAGGGCTAGTTGTGATGACCTGATTTCATCGACAATTGAAATTGAAACAATTGCTTACGGTTATCTTAGACTTGAGTGTTTGATTCTCTAGACAACCTTGCGCAGCTCATTTTTGGCAAGGAGTTGTGTATTGAGTTTTGGAGCATGGACTTTCCTGGAGCATAGCATGTTGTATTCCATTTCGACTGTTAATTTTTTTACAACGCGTTTTGTATCTTCCATAAGCGGTCGCCGAGTTTCTTGGTTTTGCAGAAGGATCATTTTATTGCTGTCTTTTCACCCGAATATTGAGGGGAATGTGTGAGTGGATTTTTTTTTGGAATCGATGAAATATTGCTTTCATATATATATCGAGTTCATTCAATATTAATCTGCTTTGGCAATTTATCAAGTATCATTTTGGGTATATAAGTTCCTCTCTGCATTCTGCACTATCTGCCTCTTCACTTACACCGCTCCCTATCTTGCAGTTTAGGGTTATCACTCTGGTTTTGTTGTTTCTTTTGAGCAGGGAACGTCTGCTGATCAGGATACACGTTTTTCAAATAAAATGAAGAAGTTACTGAAGTCTCAAAAATTTGCGCCAGAGCTTGATATAGCGGTGAGTGTGCATAACATTCGCGCCTTATGTTAAGTATAGTGCATTTTTTTCCTTATTTGGGGGTGTCTATATTCACACTACTGTGAATTATGGTGATAATTTTATTTTATGCTCGATTTGAAAGTAAAAAAAAGCACGGAGTTCGATCGGATATTGACCATTCAATGTACCATACCTTCCGATCATCTTGTATTTTTTATTTTCCTTTTTGCTGAGATTTTATGTCTACAGATCGACACCTCGAAGGTTCAAATGGATGTGATAAAACCCTGGGTAGCTACTCGAGCTACGGAGCTCCTGGGCTTCGAAGATGAGGTTCTAATCAATTTCATATATGGTATGCTGGAAGAGAAGGTGGGTGCTCAATGTGAATCTCCTGGACATCACATGCCAATGCAAGTTAGCTCTACTTCATTGCCATGGTATACAGATATGTTTTGGTGAATGTGTGGGTGCCTTTGGTTTTGACACAAGTTGTTACACTCCGTTGAGCTAATGCGTTTTGCTTGTGCCACAGATTGTAGATGGAAAACACGTACAGATTCAACTAACGGGTTTTATGGAGAAAAACACCGGAAAGTTTATGAAAGAACTTTGGAGCTTATTGATAAGTGCGCAGTCCAACGTGAGTGGTATCCCACAACAGTTCTTAGACCAAAAGGCAGAAGAAACCAGGCTGAAAAAGGTAATTTCTCTTTTGACTTGGACTTCCTCAGTTGCGATTATCTGAGATGAGTAATCTTGGGTTGACTTCTTAATCATTTTTGGAGCGTCGTATGTTACTTTTCTGTAGTTCTGATAATTCTGAAATGAATAGCAATATTCATCCAGTTCAAGTTAAGGTTATCTTGATCTCTTCCTTTTAGTTGCTTACTCGGTCAACACTTGCTAACAGATCGAATCCGAGCGCATTGCATCTGAACTTCAGCGCAAGAGAGAACTTGATAAGTTAGCTGAGGAGGAGCGGCAACGTGAGAAAGTAAGTAGTTGTCTGCTTCATATTCCATGTAACCTGCTTGGCTGATGAATTTATTCGGAAGGTTCCATTATTCGTGAATGAAGCTTTATGAGCAATAATGGCTTCTTTATTTTCACAGGAGGCAGCAGCAGAAACTGCAAGAGCTGCTAGGGGAATTAAAGGATCCGCAGAAAATGATCGGGACTCTAGACTCTCTGACGACAGAAGAACAGGGCGAGGGAATGGGTATGTGAACTTTTTTCCTTAAGTCTAGGGAACGTGTTCTACCAGTGTTTGTCCCTCGTCCTTATTCATCCGAGACCAATGTTAGTAGATTAATTTGATTTATAATTTTGGTAAAGTTTTTTGAGACGTGAATCTGAAGCTCTATCTGTGTTTTCTATTTTACTTGTTTATTTAGTTTTTATTTCCTGTAGAGCTGTAACTGTTTGCTTAATTCTTTGAGCTTGATGAACACTACGTTGAACGTGCAGCAATTTCAGAAGGTCGGTTAGCAAAGGTCGATCTCCACCTGGCCGGTATAGGATCTCTATCCATTTTCTAACTTTGTGTGCTGTTACTTTCGTGCTGTTTTACTCGTTCTGGTGATATTGTTATGCTCTTCTGTTTATCTACAGGCTTGTTTTGTTTGCAGGAGTTACAGGCGGCGTCAACGGTCTCGACATTCTTCAGATTCTAGCTTGTCGAGGTATTTTTCTTTTTCTAGATCGATGATTTGGGCTGATCTTGATTGACTGGTCTGTTTTCAGCGCTTTTATTTCTCGACACCTTGATACTCGTTCTTAAATTCTTGTGGAATGGGATGTTTTTCTTTTCGGAGATGTTAAGGATAGGTATCAACTCGTCATGTGACTTGATATATAGTGCTTCGTATTTTTTGTGCAGGTCACCACTAAGAACGCCTCCTAGAAGGCGTGCATATTCCCGTAGCCCTTCCCGATCACCTCGACGACGAAGGAGATCTTTATCACCAGATCGACCCTCTCGTGCTCCAAGGGTTGTTCATTCCACTGTGAGACGGAGCTACTCACGATCACCTATTCGGAGAAGAAAATCTCCGCCTACTTACAGGTCGCCTGTGCGACGTCGTTATTCTTCGCGGTCCCCACCTGCACGAAGGTCCTCAAGTTACTCTCTTTCTCCAGTGCCACGAAGCCGGGCCAGGTTACTACTTGGAATGCCTGTACATGAGAGATTGACTGCTTTGGGGGAGTGTATGTGTTGAGTCGCAGTGCAGCATAAACTGTAAAAGAAAATGTAAGCGGGACAGACAGACATTGGATCCTGAAGTTTGGACATCTGATCTGCAGGAGTCCTTATCGTCGAAATGGGGCGGACGAGAGGAAGGATTATCGGAGCACTGACAGGTTCGTCTCTTGATATCGCTTTCTGCACCGTACTTCAACTCTTATTGAGTGTATCTTTTGGTTGCGTATTTGTGAGTGGTAAATTTTACTTCGTTTTTTTAGTCTCCATCCGGCGCACGACAGGCTTCTTTAATATCTAACCAATTCCTTTGGATCTCATATCAGGGTGGACCGGCCTGTAGTTAGGGATAGACGTACTAGCGTTTCTCCGGGTATTCGAGGATCGGAGTCTCCTCAGAAGCCGCCTGTATCCAGCCGACGACCTTCTGGTTTTGGGGATAGGGAAATCCCGCGTGAAACTGAAGGTAGGAGAGTAGGGACTGATAGAGATGGGAAGGGCAGTATGGGAGGTAAACGTGGATTTGGTGAGAAAGATGAGAGAAAGACCGGGGCTCCCCCTCGAGAGGCAAAAGATGTCGAAGAGAAGAGATTGTACAGTGACTTGGAAGACAGGAAGGTAGGACCTGACAGAGCCTTTAGAGACAAGAAAGACAAATGGGCTCATAGTGATTTGAATGAGGAGGAGGAAGATCTTCAGAGAGGTGGCAGGGGCGTAGTTGGAGAGAAAAGACTGTACAGTGATTTGGAAACCAGGAGGACTGGGTCTGATAGGTCCGTGAGGGATTCGAGGGAGAAGTGGGATCATAATGAATCAAACGAGGGTCTGAAGGAAACCTCTAGACCTGTGACAGGGTCACCTGGTGAAAAACGTCCGCAAAGTGAAATTGAACGGAACACCGGTGTTGGACGAAACAATCTTGGTGAGGACAGGTACTTTAATGACAATGGGAGAAGGGTGGAGGACAGGCTTGAAAAGGATGGTTTTAATGGGAAACGTGAAACGGACACGAGGAAGTCGACAGTTGAGAAAGAGAATCGCTATTTGAGTGATCGGAGGGACAGGCACACGGGCAGACAAAGAAGCCCACCCTCAGAAAGGCAACAAGCCGTTAAGGATACACGAGGGGTGAGGAAAACTGGGGAGTTGTCACAGAGCCCTGTCAGAGAAAGGAGGAGAGAGGATTATGGACGGCGACCTTTGGCGCTTGACAATGACGACTCTGATACTGTTAGGGAGAATCTTCCAAAGAAATCCAGAATACAGGAGGTTGAAGATGGTGGGGTTGTCAGGGAGGACGACCAAGATAGTTTGTCGCCGAGAGGGAGCGAAGAGAAACGGAAGGAGGAAAAACGGCATAGGAAAGAGGAGAAAAGGCTCCGCAGAGAGGAAAGGCATAAAAGGAAAAGGGAGGAGAAGCAGAAGCGGAAGGAGGATAAGCGTGCGATGAAGACCGGTACCATGAACGGAGAGGACAATAGGGATAGTCCCGAGGGACTGCAGCACAGTGACGAAGAACACTCGGAATACGATCAAAAGCAGCTAGAGGATGCACTGCGACACAAAGCCCTAGAGTCACTGTTGGCCAAGAAGGCCGTATCTCACTAATGCTCTTGTTATTGGAAGATGTGTTTACAGAGGTGTTTCATGTGTGGTTGGCAGAGACTGTATCTGAGCTGTGAGGTTCAGATATGGAGGAACTGTGACTTGTCGTGGCTCATCGTGTTTGTAGGTAGTAGTAGTAGTTGGTTATCAAGGCAAAATGCGCCGTTTCCTCTTGTTGATTTGTCTTCTTACGGAATGTCCATGCTGGGCGGCAGGACCTTGACCACATTCGGAACCTGATAAATCTGGAGAAGGGCCTTAAATGTCGAAGATTTAAAAGTGGCACCGTTGCTGGTAATATTTGCTGGCTCTTGCATGCAGTTTATGTTTTCGTGTACAGGACCAATCATCACACTTTGGTTTCCTTCCTTGTGAAATGTGTCGCCTACTCACTGAGGAAACTATTCATGTTTTTTAAGTGCAGCTTGGATTGGATACACTGCAAGAACCTACCCTTTGATTGCCAGGCAGCCTTCCGCAGGACATCTACAGTTGTTTCTTCACCTTTTTTGTTGGTTGCTAGGCTTTGCTCACTTCGAAATCCTTTTGAGGCTTGTGAGACTCAGGTGAGGTTATGGTTAGTCTCCGTGGTTCCGGCATCTAACTGTCAACTTGGCTATTGTTTGTAACGGATTCACGTCCTATTTCCACTGAGAATGATTATTTTCATTGAATCATATCATGAGTTTTGCGTCTTGTTGTTCTATGATACACTTTCGTTGATGGAAAGAGTTGTGCGCTCATATTGTCCATATGTCTTTTCCCTCTCTTTGAAGCTGGCTAGTTTTGTCTGTGTTTGTGTTTCTCTATTTTTGTTTGTTTTGGTTGCAAGGGTATCATTGTGATGTTCTAATTTCTTTGTATTTTAACTCCATAATCACTGGAAAGCATTTGGTTTTCTGTGGTATGCAGTTGAGAAGTGGATGGTTGTGTAGTTGAGTTGATCTTCAAATCAGCTTGATGATTATATCAATTGCGTATCCTATCAATGTGGCAGATCTGTTTTCCCTGTAGGAGCTGCCTTTGCAGCAAAGCTGTAGTGGGTCAGTACGGTGTGAAATTAGTCTAATACATAATCTAGTACTAAGTGGTAGTACATCCTGTGTGTTTGTTGTGAAACACTCAGACTCGTTGTGTACTTGCAGCCATGCAATTCTGCGTTGCTAATTGATTTGTGTATGTTTCATATTTTTGTTATTTTGATTTAGCCGGAGATGGGATAGACTAAACAATTTTAAAACAGTTTCAATGGATCACTTCTGCATTACGGAGTATTTGATTATCAATGTTAGCAGAAGAACCAGAGCCCTTTGCCTAGTCCTGTGTACCAGAGTACTTTCTGAGTTCTTTTCTAATCTGCAGCTCTTATTTTATGTCTGGTCACAGATTCAGACTTTACAAGTTTGGAACTTTTGCATCATTGAATATTCTCTAATTGGGTGATGGCGCTGTCTTTAATCTCGACTCCAAATGGCATACGTCCCAAAATCTTCCTGGTCAATACTTTTTGATTGGCAATGCTGCTGTTGGTTTGCTGTTTTACTGCATAAACTACCATCGTTAGAAATTTGCATTGGAATTAGAAGCTGTTCACAGCATTTCGAAACGCTCTTGAATAAGAAGATATGGGTCCTTGAACAGTGACTTTTGAGTTACTGTTGAGTTATCACTGTTCAAGAAATCATCGTTTCATGTTCAAGAGAGTTATGCCGCGGCTGTCAACTTATACTAAATTCTTCGTCCGCTACTCTTGAGTTGTCGACCAACTCATTGCATTCAAATTATTGTGACAGCATTTTAACTATACGAAAACGAAGGGAAAATTAGGCCAGCAATGTGGGAAATTTCATGCGTACACCATGTGAATATTGGGAAGACGCTCTCGCTGTTGGATGGCACACCAAGTAGGTATGCAGCAGCCTTCATCCGCAAAACACACAGTTTGACAAGTTTTATCATGAATCTTCGCTGGGGCGTATAGAAATACACGGTACCGGTATACATCAAAACTTGCTTGTCATTAACATAACACAGCAGTAGTTTACCAGAATTGAAGCACCAGACAGTTCAGTAGGCAGATACTTCACAATTTCGTCTTCGCACAAGTACAAATAATCGAGGATCGCTAAACAGAGTTTCAACGAGACGAAGCGGGTAGTCGACATTTTACTGCTTGAAAACACGAATGAACTTTGTAAGGTTACAATACGTACTTTGAATCCATCGGAAATCACAGTATTGAATCGTGCAAATTTGGTTTTATGGACACATGTGCTTTGCATTGCACTAACCTGTACTCCACCAGAAGATCTTCAATGCATGTGCTCACGAGGGGTCCGAAACTAAGGTCAAAGCCGATGTCCTGCACAATCACGAATTAATTAGATACAACCTGTCATGCCTGAAGGATCTTGCTTCAACAGACTTTGTCACTACGGATGAGTACAACCCGAGACTACGAAAGTGCTTTCGTAAAATAGTTTGTGCAACCATGCTGTGGAGCACACCTCCATCAATTGATTTTCCTGCGAGCACGGAGGCACCAAGAGAATGAGTACGCGCGTAGGCTGGGATGCTCTCTTCACATTCACTCCTGAGCTGAACTAATCATGATCTTGTCAAAGCTAGAGAAGTCAAGGAATCATATATTTAATATTCGCTCTATTGCTGTCCTGAGTGCAACACAGCATGCCTTGACAAAATATTTGAGAATATGTGTGGGTTTATTAAGTAGAAGTTACAGTACTGGTTAAATTTCCCTGGCAATCCACTAGCTCGTTTCTTATTAATTGTTTTCTGTCGGAATCACTCCACAGTAAAAATCAATTGCACAAATCCTTTGCTATCCTAGCGTGCTACTGTAACAAGATCCTATAATCTTCAATTGAGTTTTCACAAAGAGGAATAAGCAAACTAACCGCATTTACAATGTCTCCTCTTGTGTAGTAATGTCCATGATTCGAAATTAGTATGTTGGCGAGATTCTGAATTATAGAAATCGGAATTGGAGTTGTCTCATGTATCTGTGACATGCATCATTAGAACATGATCGACTGTTGGTCCATTTCAGAGCGAGCATTATATACACAGCGGTAACTCAAGTGCCATGGCCGGCGACCGGAGCGTCATCTGTCAGGATTCCAACAATACATTTTAGCTCGTAATTACGTACCTTTATTGCGATCCACAGGCATATAAGGCTGTTAAAATGAAGATCATTAGTTTCACTTGGATAGCTCTGCCTGCACATTGACGGGAAGTAGAAAATCAAACAGTGCATCCAGGAACAACCTCAAAAGTTCAGATGCAGAAATTTTAATTTTAATACTTGTTCCTCATCACCTTTCAAGGAAAGGCAGGCATCGCTGGTGAAAGAAGAAGAGTGCGCAATACTTAGTCATTCTCTGGGGCTTAAAACTCTGCGTGCAACAACTTGTCTTAGAGAATTCTTGAAGCCAATTCGAGGCTGAAAAATACATGCAAACGTGAAGTCATGGAAATTTTAACGTATCAGGAAAGACAAAAAAACGTCATACCAATTCCTTAATAGCTCGGAGAAGAAACGCCAGAGAGTAACGACGTTGCACGCTTGATAGAAGCATATTTGGCAACTTCGAAGCTAGACGGTTACAGAAAATGAACTAAAATCAACAGCTAGCAACCACGGCATTTTGAGCGCGGTTGAGCATTTTAAAAAGACGGAAGCGGCGGGTCCTGGGGTCGCTGTCTGTTGTGAGCGCCAAAGTGGTGTCACGGCAGAGCGGAACGACGTCATCCATCCGTGGTGTGGGTTTCATTCGTTGAAGAAAGAAAGGGGCACGACGAAGTCGTCCTTCTTCTGCTCCCTTGGCCCTTAAACTCTCAAAGGACAAATCAACTTCCCGCTCAAAACACACATTTCAAACATTTGATGTTTTTATCATGTGGTAATGTATCTCTAAAGTTTAATTTCAATTTTTCATAATTAAAAATATTAACATGAATTTAATTTCCATTCTTAGAAAAACTTTCTTTGTAAAGATCATAGTAATGACAGAAAAATGATAGTAATGCTTTAAATAGTATGATTTTTTCAAGAGAATTGGAGATAAAAGCAATAAACATCATGGTATGATTGGTTTACTCCTTAAGCTCACAATGAGAAAAATTTGATAGAAAAAGCTAGAAAGTGATATAATTCAAGTTTTCAAGATGCTATCTTCAAAGTGATAAAATTTATTATTTAAAATTTATTTGTTATAATTCAAGATGAAATAAAAAAAATAGATTATTAAAGCTACATTTTTTTAAGTAAGTTTAAAAGCTTGAACTATGTGAAAATTGAGGTTTGACTTTCAAAATGCCTCTTGAGCTTGCAACGTCCTCCAAAAGGTAATATGAAAACATTTGTAAAGATATGAAGTGCCGATTATCATTGTGCGAATATAATAAGTTGTATAAAAGTAAAATTGAAGAAGTACTTCAAATTTCAAATTTCACAAGCCAAACAAGGGATTCAAATTCTTTCCATATTTTTCACCTCTATATTTTCACCTTTTATTCCAGCCTTTTATAACATTAGGGAGTGATAGAGTAATTTGAATAGTAAAAATATTTGAAGACAAGAATATCAAATAAGGTGAGTCCATTTTGTAGAATAAATCTACACCAAAGAATATTTGAGTCTTTTAGAGGGATACATTAAAATAACCTTACTAATATTGAGGGATCAAATTAATCCTACTATCTTTCCATCCAATCTCAACCCTTCATCATAAGAGAAGTTATTTTATCCCTTTTGAGGTTATTTCAAAAAAATGCATTGTATATTTTCAGCATCCTACATCTACTACTATATCTCAACAATACGAAATTTAGTTTTAGAAAATCTCCAATGGTTCTATGAGAAAGCAAGAGATAAGATATTAAAGAATGTGGTATTAATTCCATACTACTACACAATGATCTATATTTTGGGAATCAAACATTTTCTATTAATCCCATACTGTGCTATTTTCTTTGGATTTGAATGTAAACCATAAAAATTATCTTTTTTGAATTTGAGTCCGACTATTGAAAAAAAGCTAATTAAGTTTAGTTTCTAAATCAATCTGAAATTTTGAAAAATTCCTAACATTCAATATTTTATTGAAGTTTGAACTTTGGACCTACAACCGTGGAGTGCTAATTTTATCAACTTATTAATTACATGGTAAATTTTTTGCCCATGATGTTCTAAACTATGATGTACAAGTATGAAGAAAATTTCATATTTTTAAAGCATATATTGTATTTGAAATGAATTGTGTTCACTTTTATTCAAAAATTCATAGTAGTTTCAAATTTTTCACAAAAATATCTGGAATTTGTAAGCCTTGTAGAATACATGTGAATTATTCTCTGAAATGGCAAAGTGAAGCATATCCCAGGTAGAGGACTTTGATGTTTACCACACGGTCATAGACTCCGGCGTTTCAGGGTAAAGGATATTTTGAAAGCGGAAGCGGCGGGATGTGCGGGAACGATTCATCCATCTTGACATTTTTCATTCGTCTCAAATCACGAAAGCGACGACAGATTCGACGAAGAATTTGGGCTTGCTCTGTTTTCCGTCGCCTGTGGGAGGCTGAGAGTGGATAGCGTTTGCATCTCTTTCTTGCATCTTGGGAGCTTCTGGTTCAGTTCCCCCGATTGTTGCGATATTTTAATCGCGGCATTTGTTTCTTATCTTTCGGAATTCAGGATTCCTTCGTTGGGTTTTTGGAAGACGGAAATAGGAAAATGTGCGGGGTGATTAGAGATAGTCGAGACGTTTCTTTCTTGTGTTTGTAGGTTTAGGCTGTTTTGGTGTTTTTAAGTGTACGTCGAAATTTGGTTCTCGGGGGGGTGCTGGAGTAGGCGGCCATAATGTCAGCCTCTGCAGCAGGAATCAGCTACAGCGGCGCTACTAGTTTGCATTCGGGAATCGCAAGTGGCCGAGGCCATGGAGCTCCTTGTTGCTGTCCCTCTAGGTCTTCTTCTGCCGTGCTGAACACTTCTCTTGGCACGGGAAGAAATCTGTGCCCCCCGAGGTTCCGGACACAGAATGTGAGTACGAGCAGCATTAAATGCGGCGCCCGCGTTCGGAATACGCTAACCACGGATGTGCACCAGCAAGACGAGCAGAACGTGGCTCAAACTAGGAAAGAGGAGCACGAAAGCGGGATTGATTTGAAGCAATGGATGCATGAACAGGGGTTGCCCGAGTGTAAAGTAGCTTTGGCGGAGCACCGGCCATGGGAAGGCGACAAAGGAAGGCCTATTCATTACGTGGTGGCCAGCCAAGACTTGCAGGTGATTTAATAACCAATTTGCGATTTGCAGTCTGTCACATCCCTCAGAATCAATGCAAGAGAATTTGAACAAGCACCGCATTCAATTCACTAACGCAGTGTTTAGGGTGGAATTTTATTCTTTGGATTTCTCAGTGTAACTGGTGGTTGTTTCATTACTTACTTCATTGGTATGACTGCGTGCAGCCTGGTGAAGTGGCATTAACCGTCCCAAAGTCTCTCGTCGTCACATTGGAGAGAGTTCTAGGAGACGAAACAATAGGTACGGACATTTCGATTCACTTCGTCTTCATAGTGAAACCTCGTATGCCATTTCGTGACTGGCACATCACGGTGACCTAACGATTAAACTAGAACTTCTTTTTGTCGTGACGATCCATCCTTTTTTAATTTCTGTAGTTCCTGGTTTGAGTAGATCTGCACTTTTTGCATCGAAAGTTGTAGCTGTGCAGTGCTCGATGTTCGGACCTAACAATTTGAGTTGAGACGAGAGTTAGTGAATTATGGTAATGAGATTTGGAGGTTGCAGTAATTTTCATCGTGGTTAAAGATGAACGGTCACCTCATTTGTCTATGTGATGGCATTTTATTGCTTCCGGTCTCTTCCTTTGGCGGTCTTTGATGAGTTTCAACCTTCATCTTTTCCCTCATATTCGTTTCGATCTATGCCTTACTGATAAAGGTTTCTTTTGGAACTCTCTGCAGCCGAGTTGCTGACAACGAACAAGCTCTCGGAACTCGCTTGCCTAGCTCTTTATCTAATGTACGAAAAAAAGCAAGGGAAGGAATCGTACTGGTATCCATATATTCGGGAGCTCGACAGGCAAAGAGGACGGGGGCAGCTTGCTGTGGAGTCACCGTTGCTCTGGTCTCGAGAAGAGCTAAATGACTATTTCGCAGGAAGCACCATGAAGGTTTTGCCTGCCTGTGCATGCTTTGATGTGTCTGCAATTTTCATTATCTTTAGAAGAAATTCAGTTTATCTTTTGAGTCAGATACGAGAGTCGGTTACGTAATCGCTCTAGTAGTACTTTGATTTAATTCTTGGGTTTCAAATTGCGTATGAATGGACTCAAGTATTTAAGAATTAGTAGACAACTGTAGTAAGAATGAAGTGCTTGTTGTTGAATTATTTACTCAGTGTGGCAAGTGGAAGATTGTCGTACACCTTCTTCACAAACTTATTGTCCAAAGATTGTGCGACTTCTTTGATCTTATCAATCGTGTGATATTTTCTTCTGGCTAATGCAGGAGGTTGTACTCGAAAGATTGGCTGGCATTAAACGGGAATATGAAGAGCTTGACACAGTATGGTTTATGGCTGGTTCTTTATTCAAGGTGTTCCCATCTCCAACATCTCAATTGTGACATGAAGCCGAATTGCACATTCCGCCTTCCCAAGCTTTTGTGCAGAGGATTGTTGGTAGAAAGTAGTTCTGATTTTACTGACCGTAGTTCCTTGATTATTTGAACAGCAATATCCCTTCGACTTACCAACTGAGGCATTCTCATTTGACATATTCAAGCAAGCCTTTGTGGCAGTGCAGTCCTGCGTTGTCCATCTCCAGGTATTTCTTGCCAAGACAAGGATCACTAACATACTAAGCAATTGTTCTTACACTATTAAACCCCTTGAGTTCTGTTGTATCATTGCTTAGTTCAAAGAGTTTTTAGAATGCGTCTACATCCCTGCAACATTGCTATTTCCTGCTTCATGCACGAAGACATTGCATATGTAATCAGTTGTTATGTGTCTTGTAGATCAAATAGCTCTTGAATTTCTGCGTCACGATGGACGATGCACGCTAATTTCTATAGTTACACTTTCTTGTCATGAAACATTTTCTTATATATTGAAGTTTAGAAACTACATTCTACTAGTACACCTTGTTGCAAACTTTGCAAAAATTCCTTCACAAAACGAAGAATAAGTCCCCTTTCAAAAGATTGTCAGTAGTGAGATATGAACTCAATTTTGGTAGTTCCCCCACTGCATCCATCTTTATTCCCGATGAATGAGTGAGTGGATGAGAACATGAACATCCACGGGGATGAAAACGTGACTGGATTTCTTGACACTGTTTATTTATAATAATAGATGTTGATAGCTTGTTAAAGTATGCACAAAATGAAAGACCATGGACATTCAATGTAGAGTACTTCCACCATGCCGTCATGAATAATGGCTTGTGTCTCATAGATCTGTCAGGCAGTTGCTTTTTAGTCTGGAGGCTTCGTAAAGTGGGACTTCTTCAATTATTGAATTCATTCCATACGCATTGACGTGAACTGTTTCGAATGACTATTTATTTGCAGGGAGTGAGTCTCGCAAGACGTTTCGCATTAGTTCCATTGGGTCCTCCACTCCTGGCGTATAAGAGCAACTGCAAAGCGATGTTAAAGGCGGTTGGTGATAACGTCCAGCTAGAAGTTGATCGTGCTTACAAGGCGGGTGATCCTATATCTGTGTGGTATGTCGTCAAGTTCCCAGCCTATCAGATTATTTTCACTGAACTATTTTATTGTGAAATTGCTTTGTTATCCCTTCTAGATTCTTAGTGGGCAGCTATTAGGAAATTATTTTGAAGAGTAGAAACCTCTTTGGTTGACAAGGTTAGAGTGGTGCGACAGGTGCGGTCCACAGCCGAACTCTAGGCTATTACTGAACTACGGATTTGTAGATGAAGATAATCCTTATGATCGACTTGCAGTTGAGGTATTACCTATCGGCACTGCATTATGTATCTTGTTGATGCATTATGTTTTCCTGTCTATTTATGCGATGGTTTGATTCATCCTGTCTGTTATCTTGTTAACATCTAATTAGATACCTCTGAAAAGCTAGTAAACTTCTGAAATGATGCACGCTGACTTTGCTCTGTAGGCATCATTGGATATGGAGGATCCGCTTTATCAGCAGAAGAGGGCTATCGTGCAGAGGAACAATCGCTTGACTATTCAAACTTTTCAGGTAGTCCCTTTGTACTCATTTTCTTTCGTGACATGAAATATTTAGTATTGTATTGTATAATTGTACGAAATATTTTATCTACGTTGATTTATTTTCTGGCAACGAGAAGGAATTAAAAACTCCTCAGCTAACGTATATTATGTCACTTGAAGACCCCCTGTTACCGCAACTTTACTGTCGATTTTGATAACCGTTTCTGGTACTTGAGTTGTAACGCTGTGGTGATGGATGCTCAGATATATAAGGGTAAAGAAATGGACGCCGTTTTAGACATGTTACCTTACATGCGACTTGCACATTTGTCCGACCCTTCAGAAATGGAGACCGTCTCATTTGCCCAGGGACCTGTTTGTCCTGTGAGTTCTTTCAATTTGTTCTGTTTTGCCAGGCATATAATTTCTTTTTTGGATTTTGGATATCAAAAATTGCCATTCTGCTGGAAGAGATCATGAGGTGATTTGTGATCCAATTTTGTGCAGGTAAGTGCTTGCAACGAGAGAGCTGTATTAAACCAAGTAGAGCAGCACTTTGAACGGCGTTTGGCAGGATACAAATCTTCCGATACATCAGAGGTATTAATCGCATGCCATTTCAATGAAATGTTATTGCAATATTGTGACCTCGAAGATAGTTGATGATCTTACACTCTGTAGACGAGATTTCCACTTATCATGTGCAGGATCTGATCGATGAGATTTGATATATTGGCATGTGTTGATGATTTTGTGGACGTGTGTAGGTTGGTGATGCTAAAAAGAACGCAAAGAGAAGAGTTGCAGAGAAGTTACTGTCTATTGAAAAGGACATATTGAGAAAAGCGTTGACTGCAGTACAGGAGCTGATTAAGCAGCTACCGAATAGTACCGTTTCACCCTGCGTTGGTCCTTATCTTCCTAACTTGAAGTGATTACTTTCGGAGGAGACAGCTGAGTGTAGCATAGAATCAAGTGTAATAGATACCTGACGTGGTTGTCTCCCGGTATGTTTGAGTAAGTCTACCGCAGTGTCAGGAATTTGTAAAGAAGTAAATGAACCATTACTTGAATTTTGCCCTACAATTGTCATGTTCCATGGTTACAGCTTTGTACTGCCAAAGTATTCTACCTTTGAAATTTTCATCTTGGAATATTTAATTGTTTCAGTATATTTTTTAGCAAGCGATAGTTTTATGTGAAATCGAATGTGAATACCGGTATCAATATCTCATTATTCAATTTCTTGTCTTTCTTTTTCTATCTTTTCTACTTTTTAGTCTTTTAAATTTTGCCTGTTTGTCTACTTGTATCATTTGCCTCTTTATTTTATTTGTTTAAGTTGTCTCTTTGTTTAATCCCTAAAGGTTTTTGACTATGTTTTCACAAAAAATGCTCCCAAACTGCCATTTCTAGTACAAGTACCAAATTTTGAAAAAAAACATTTTTGGACACATGTAACCGTAGGATCTTGTAGTAAACTAGTTTGAGAAGATGTGGAAAAAATTTCAGAAATTTCCACCGTGTAGATTGCAAGATATTAGCATTTGAAGTGACAAAAAACCTTTTTTTGTCCCTGCAAAAAACCGGGCAGCTGCACTTCACATGGTCACATTTGTATGAAAAAATGTCCAAAATGGTGGTAACTCTTTGGATTCATTCTTCAAAGCAAGTTAGCTACATGCTTGAAAAATTTCAGATCATTTGAAATTGTACAACATATAGGAAAAAAATAGTAAGTAGAAAGAAGTAGAAAATGATTCAAAACACTAAATTGTTAAGGATATAATTATGGAATTGAAAAATGCCAATCCAAACAACTGTAATGTTGTAATAAACAATCTACACCTTGTGTTTATATTTTTTTCCAAAAATATTGAAAATTGAGTTAAATAAAGGACTTCAAAGTTTATTTTAGAGTAGAGATTCCATAACTACCCGCAAACTACCCACAACTAAAATTCCTCATAACTTTCATCTCATAAATCAAAGTGGAATGATTCAAAGCTTTCCTTGTGCACATAAATCTAGAGAACCAATTTCAAATTTTTATTTCTCTAGAAAATGATTTTTAAAGAAGTTTTTTTTGCTGCCCGGGCTGCCTGCCGAACAATGAAAACTACATATCATACCATAACTTCTTAACCATGTGGTCAAAAGTTATGAAAATTGTTGGGCCCTAAAGCTACTCCTCGGGCACATCTTGTGTGAAAATTTCAAAGAAAAAAAAAAAATTCCATTCGTGGTGAGCTGCCCAAAAACGCTATGTTGTCAAAAAACAGTGTTTGGTCCTTTAGGGGTTAAAAGTGACATATGAACTATGGGTTGTTGCAAAGTGAAGACATCTTGAGGAGATATTCTAGTGAAGACAATATTCACTAAAGTTTTGACTAGAAGTAATTGGGCATTGGAGTAAAACATTTGAATGTACATTAAGGTCTACTTCATTTCCAAACTGCCAATTTGAGCCATTCCAATTTTATTGCATAGTATAGAAATTTTTTGGAATTTTTGGTCTTCCATACTTAACACCCAATTCTTAGGCAACTCCAATCAAGCATACCAAATTTCAGTTTCTAAAAGAAAATTTTCATTTTTGGTGAATTTTTGAAGTCAATTTTCATGGTTTTACTTAATATTTTATTGAAAAAAATTGGTGGTGAATTTTTTTAATTCAATTGGATAGATATGTAGGGAACATCAATATGCACATCTTTACTTCAACAAGCATCTCCAAAAAAATTTCATACTTCCCTCTAGGAAGAATTCAATGTGAGGTGTCATATGACCATTGCAAACTTTGTGAAATAGATATCTTTTTTATTTAATTAGATTTTGGTGTTTTTCCCTCACTTGATAACTAATTTTGTACATTTGAACATAACGCTACAATTACTTTGCCCAAATCTAGTTAAAATATACAGATATCTATTTCACAAAGTTTGGTCATATGATGCGTGCACATTAAATTCTTCCTAGATTATATTTTTGTAACTTAATAGGGTGTTTTTAATATGAAAGATGTGTGTATGCATGTTTCCTACATATCTATCCAATCAAATTTAAAAAAATTCATCATCAATTGCTATCAATGTTTTCAAAAAAATATTAAGTAAAACCATTAAAATTGACTTCAAAAATTCACCAAAAATAGAATTTTATTTTTTTTGAAACTAAAATTTGGTCTGCTTGATTGGGATTGTGCAAAGATGCAATAATAATTATGCTTACCAAAATCTATCAATTATGCTATACATTATTAAAAAAAATTGAATGCCCCAAATCGGCAATTTGTAAATGAAGTAGACCTTACTATACAACCACTTTCATGGAAAATCATGCTGATGTGTTGTTAGCACAATTTGTGTCATCTTTTTATTCATCTCTCCAAGAAAGACTTCTTTACCTTCTATTTTACTTAAAACAAACATGATGGAGTGTGAAAAAAACACAATGCAATCATTTATCATTGATTATGACAAAATTGAAACCCTATAAATGCAAGATAGACATGAATAATCATTGCACTTACCTAAATTGTAATTGTAATTGTAAATACTAACCTCATGTTTTTGAGCACCAAACTTTCTACAAACAACTCTATGAATATACAAACCTCATGTAGGGAATAAGTTCCATAGTGAACACCGTGAAATGCTTGAGATTAATTGTTAACCCATGCCATCCTCATCTGCAAAGCCCAAGTTCCTTTGACAATTAACCCCTAAAGGACCAGCCTGCAGAATTTGGCAACATAAAAAAATTGGGCAGGTACATGTGGCCAAAGATTTACAAGTTTGAGGCTGAAATTTTAATAGAAGTTGTGGACGAGGAGTACCTTTCATTTGAACTAAATTTTATGACATTTGGAAATACGAGTTAAAAGTTATGGCCTAATATGTTACTTTTTTTCTCAGCCGGGCAGTTAGGTCAGATCAGAAAAAATCACTTTTTTCAGAAACAAAAATTTGAAACTGGTTTTCCAGAGCTATCTATACGTGGAAAGCTTTTAATCATTCCATTTTGACCAATGAGTCAAAAGTTATGAGGAGTTTTAGTTTGCGGGCAGTTTTGGAATCTCTACTCTAAAATAAACTTTGAAGTCTTTTATCTTACTCAATTTTCAATATTTTTTGAAAAAAATAAAATCATAGGATGTAGATTGTTTAATACAACATTTCAACCATTGGGATTGGCATTTTTCAATTTCATATCTAAATTCTTAACAATTTAGTATTTTGAATCATTCTCTACTTCATTCTACTTACTATTTTTTTCCTATATGTTGCACATTTCCAAATGATGTGAAATTTTTCAAGCATGTAGCCAATTTGTTTAGGAAAAAGAATCCAAAGAAGCACCACCAATTTGGACATTTTTTCATAGAAAAGTGAGCTTTTGAAGTGCAGCTGCCCGGTTTTTTGCAGGGGTCAAAAAACGATTTCATTGATTTTGAATGCTTATATCTTGCAATCCACGTGGTGGAAATTTCTGAAATTTTTACCACATATTCTCAAGTCAGCATAATACAAGATCCTACGGTTACATAAGTCGAAAAAAAGTTTTTTTCAAAAATTTGGTACTTGTACTAAAAATGGCAGTTCTTGAGCGTTTTCAGTGAAAACATAGTCACGGAACTTTAGGGGTTAAAAGGGACCTAACAAAAAATCATTTTTCCACTAGTGTCTTAGGATCTCAAATCACAAAGATAGGTGTAAATGGTGCATATGTAAAACTTACCTTAAGCTCCGAACAAGGCATAAATTTGTTATGAATTTTGAAGTGTATTGTCTAAATAGTACAAAAGAGTCACTGGACCCCCCAAACCACAACCAACCAACATAAAGTGCTTTCATGATCATAGTGGTCATGTTACTCATCTAAATTGGTTGCAATATTTTTCTACAATAGTTACTACTCATTGCATTAAAACAGACGCTTCTTGCGATGGTTTCACATCCAAAAGTTCCTAATGTAGTCACTAACTCACTCTAATGCTTTTATTGTGGTCACTATTCATCACATTTTGCCTAAATTTCATTCATTGTCAAGAATGACGTCTTTAGATTGAATACATGGTCACTATTCATTACATTTAGCCCAAATTTCAATTATTGAAGAATGGCAATTTTAGGTTGAATGGATGACTAAGCCAATGACAAGTTTATTTCTCAGATTTTTGCAATGAGTACAGTGTTTGGAATGGATTCATCCACCTTTGCATAAGACAAATTTTACATTCTATATCATATAACAATATTAGTATTGTTTAAACTTAAAAGCGTGACTACACAAGTTGATTAATTCAATTAGTGAGTCTTACTTGTATTAGTTTGAGAATTTCCAAAATTTGCAAGGTTCATTGATGTAGTTGTTTACAACATTTTGGATAAAATCAATATAATTTAATGTGATTGACACTAATTTCAGACTACTTAAAACATTGTAATTGTTATCAAGCATTCATTCAATTATCATTTAAAATTCATCTAAATGTTCATATTATGTAGACCATGGTCATCTATATTGTGTAAGGGATCTCACACTATTCAAAGTGTCACACTAGTTGAATTAACCCATGTAATGAGAAAAATAATGGCATGATCAAGTGAATTGAGACATTACTAGAACTAGAGGAATGTGGTTGAGAGGAATGGTAACATTCCTAAGAAAGATAATACTCCATAGTTCATGAACAATGAGAATTTTAAAATTAATTCGGAGGGGAAAGGGATCTATTGAACTACTGTCATTCCTATTGTTGAATAAGGTAGCAACACCAATTGTGACCCATTTCTACACCCATGTCATTAGATGAGATTTCGGGATCCTATAGGGTTGTGAGTTCCCATAGTGTTGGGAATGTAGGAACTACATCAAATCAACCCAAAATCAACAGTCTAATGTGGCAGAACTATTGCCACATCAAAAAATAAATTTTTAATAATTTTTTAAATATTAAATATTTTGTTTTAAGAAAAAATTTAAATTTAAAATTTAAAATTATTTAAAATAATATTTTAATCATTTTAATTTTGGATAGTAGTGGCTAGTTCCCAATATTGGGGACAAGCTTGAAACGGCACTTCAGAAGAGATGAAAAACATGTAATGCAAATCAACCCAACATAGACACTCTTCCACAATTATGTGTACAATACAACCTCTATTCATAACTTTAATTTTCCTTTTGACTTCTAACAAGAGCCAACAAATAACTTAGACTATTTAATAATTGAAACCATGCTCAAGTACTCATTCATTCACATGATTTTAAGTATAGTTACTTTAACCCTTAAAGGACTAGCTAGTCACCGTGAAAATCATTTGTTTTGGCACCATGTGAATTGTTGGCTTTAGAAAATGAACAAGCACTTATTGGAAGTCAAACTACTATAGAAGACCTTCACTTTTCACGCAAAATTTGGAAGATGAATAGTTGCCAGAAAACATAACATTCAGTAGCAGAAGCCAAGTCTGCCTTCCCTCTGACAGAATGGTGCCGAATATTCGGTACCATCAGTAGCTAACAAACACGCGTCGAAATTTATCTGACAAACTCTGTTCAGAAGCAAGCAAGAGGGGGTTGGTGAACAAACTAGAGAACACTCAAGGCTAACCCAAGCTCGGTTACTAAAAAATAATGCACTCAACCGGGTTAGTAAAAAAATTGCACTGAATTAGTTTAGCAACAAAATAAATATTTTGAATAAAATTTTCAAGATAAAAGCATTCAACTTTGAACTCTAAGATGCAATTTCCTACCAACATATTGAAAGCCACTCATGATTCATGACTTTGCAATGAGAAGACAACTCTTTATATACATATGGGGTGTTAGGAGGTAAAACAAACAATGTGGGACATATAAATTAAAATTAGTAGGAGCTCAATCACTCATAGTTAAGTCAAATTAAAACAAGAATTGTATTTAAAATAGAATTTCAGACCTCATTTAGTCATAGTAGAATAACTTTTTTCAAAAAAATTTGAACTAGAAAAAGTTAGAACATCAAGTTAAATTGCATATCCAAAAATCCGTTTGATATTTCAAGCCTCCAATTAAAAGTTATAGATAAATTTCAAAGAGGAGTTGGAAGGGACGTTTTCTTTTACATTTTCAAACATCCTCTTTGAATTTTGTCCATAACTTTTGATTGGAGGCTTGAAATATCAAACGGATTTTTGGAGATAAAATTTAAATTGATTTAACAACTTTTACTTGTCCAAAATATTTTGAGAAAAGTTATTCTACTATGACTAAATGAGGTCTAAAATTCTACATGAAACATGATTTTTACATTTTGACAATAAGTGGTCAAGCTCTCATTTTCAAATTATCCCGTATCCTTTGAGGAATCATGATTGACAATTGATTTCAATATAAAAATGACAGCTCCAACCTTCCATACTACAAATGTCCATATTGGTCCATCAAAATTGTTTATGTTGGCTACTTAGGGTTAAATGACATTGGGATAGGGTTTTCAAGATTCTTGGCAAATCATCTTAAGAATTTTGATGGCCCAATTTGAATTGTTTGGCTGGTTCAAGGTTTTGCAAAAAGAATAGTGTACATAAATCTTGGTGCTGGGTACTAAAACTTACTTTAATTCTCAGGTTGATGTTTTTCGTGCATGAGGTCTCCAAAGAGGGAAAGGCAGGCTCTCTGAAGGCTACTGAATGTTATGAACGTGCTCAGCGACGTTTATGGGTTAATATCAGTTGGCAGTCGAGTGCAATATTCGAAACTCTCCCATGGGAACTATCCGGGTACTTGATTCCCGATACCCGACAGATAATCAGGGTATAATCAGTACATCAACCTTCAACAGCGAAATTGTGTGCACACTGCGACACTGCGAGGAGTTCAAGGCTGTTTTCGACGTCTTGTGTGTTACGAGGCTAATTGTCGATCTTTTTGCAGCTATGGCGATGGTGCAGCACCCACCGCCTTCGTCATCGTCGTCCACTTCTGGGGCTGCCGCTGTGCCATCCTGGTTACAAGCGCAGCTGCAGTATTTACGCACGCACTCGCCCATTCCTCTCAAGGTGTGTAAGGAACGCATCCCCTTCCGCTCATGTGCCTCTGTGGTTGACTGTTTGGGCAATAGAAACAACCTATGGATCTAGGTATTTCTAATTGAAAAGAACTAAAAGAGAAGGGATGGGTGCTTCATTCAACCATGACAGGGGTGGCTAACTTTTGTCCGCCAGGTTTTTTTTGTGGACAAGAGGTTGAATGGTGCGTTATGGCTGAAATTCCTAGTGTAGTATTGGTATCTCAATGTCTTCGTTTTTTATTTCCATGTAAAATTTAGGTTTAGGTTGGTGTCAAATTGGTGTTGAAACGTTTGTGCGCAAAATTCATCTTCAGAGTTTTGTGCTGAAGCATGGATTGCCCGTCAATCACTATTGGAGGCACAGGAACCGTGTCTTGTTGTCGTGTTTGGGGATCCTGTTGTTGTGTTAGGCGCAGTCTGATCATTGGCACAGTCTTCAAAGCTTTGTCTAATTCCGGAATGTGCACAGGTAGAAAATTTGCGATCGGGCGCTCGCAATGGTTTGGTCTTGGATCGCTTTTCCTTGTTCATACCATGCTGCCTTTCATACATTAAATGTATGCTCCCTTCATCCTTTAGTGTTAGAAAATGACTCAGCATCCTCGCTTTTGAATGTGTAGCTTTGAGATGAATCCTGCACAAATATTTAGGGTTTAGGGTTTAGATTTGTTGAAAATCGACTTTGATTAGAAGAATTCTGTATGGCAGGGGAGGTTTTTTACAATGGCAACGACATACGTGTGGCACCGGATTTTATATTTGGCACTGGGGATGACTCCTTCCAACCACTTTCTGATAACTCAGAGCTTTCACCATGGTTTTACTTGCGAGACTGGACAGCTACTGATCCCACTAGGCTTTTGAAACTGATTCTAGTAATGAGGTTAGTGACTTTCCTCGTGTATTTTTCCGTCATTTTCTAGGTGCTGACTTGCTTGTATTTCCTCCCACTGGTTTCTGCGACTATGGCCTTCAGGATTGTGCCAGATACTGAAAAACATGAATTCTGAAAAATTTGATCGTCTCAAGAAGTTTAGACATCGTGTGGAGTTTGATCATGGAGAATCAAGATAAGAATCATGCAATTCACGGGAGATCTCCCCTTGGGGAGGCCTATGATCAGCACTTGCCTGTACTTGCATGGAAGGTGCTTGTGTCACTGTCCAAAATATTTAGCTCACAACTTCAATTAAGTGAACAGGGATGTTTCCTATGATCGACCTACTTAATGGCCATCTCCCCATTCCACATTCATCATGATTGATGTCCAGAAATCACAGAAACTTTAATTTACTGAAACCCTATTTACAATTTTCATATGCTACCTTATAATCAATTATAGAATTGATATAGGCATGATTACATCGCTCCTGCTTTCTGCTTACAGCCTCTAGTATCAAGTCACGAACGTGACTGTTATCCTTGCCATCGCTGCTGACTCATGTTTTGCTTTTCTCCTAGTTGCTGGACTTCCTCACTGACGGTTTGTGCCCTTGCAGGGTGTTGTATTTGCAATACCAGCGGAAAAAGGTGGGAGAAATAAGTGATGAACGCGTCCGTTTTGAGATGAGTACAGTCGCTTCTATGCAGGTGTGTAGTATTTTTCCCCATATTGAATAAGTATTTCCTGCTCTTGTAAATGTTTTCATGACTACACTCCATTTCGTGTTCACTTTCGCCCTTGTGTTGATAGTTGTGGGAGATGTTGGATTTAACGAATGTGGGGATGGCCCTACTTTGCAGGGTCTGGAGATGTGCGTCATGGGTTCCTCTGATGGGGTAGGTTATTTATTTTCTTAATATTTTGAAGTGTTGTTAAACCTTGCTTTGCTAGTTAGCTTAATGGCCATCGGTCTTTCAGATTTTAATTCATTATCAATTGGATGTAGTTAAGAACCGTTTTGGACAAATAAGGGCTGATAGCATTGCATACATGATGAACTAACATCTGCTTTTGTCGTGTTGATTGCAAATTGGAGTTCTTCACTTTTTCTATTCAAATTTGTGTTTGCTTGTCATTCGGGGGTTCATGGTTGAGCAGATGGAGGAGGTGAACTTTGCCATTCCACTAAAGCAGGAGGAGGAGGATAATCCTCTCTCTGCTACGACTGCGCAGGGTTCCTCCACTCTTATGAGCGACATTTCGCTGCAAGTACGATTCTATTCACTGTACGTATAGATTTGTGTTTACTATCACTATGCGGTATTCTTCGACTCTCATAGTAGAGGTGAATGGGTTATGCTCTCTTTTTTCTGACTTGTCTGGTAGGAACTTCAACCTCATGCGTACTGCATATTAAATCCTTGAGTTTCTCAAGGCATGTAAGATGTATGTTCTCTCAGTTTTTTATAGCTTATTTTTGGTGGACAGGAAGAGATTTTTGACGAAAGCAAGCTACCTTCTAGCTATAATCTCATAGTCCTTGACCATTACTTCCTATTGTGGAATGCAGGTAAAATTTCCATTACAAAGAGGTCAAACAGGAGGAAGCGCCCCTCAACTGAAGTTAGTGGCACCTGAATCTATTAGAGATGTATTTGATGTTGAGGATGTCAAACTCCCTGAATGGCCTGAGCACATGTAAGTTATCAACCTTCTTTTGGTAAAATGTATTGATCAGTCATCATTGTTTGTATAATTGGGTGACATTGGCATTCGTCAAGAACGGAGTACACATCTGATTTCTACACGATCTGATAGAAATGGTTCCCGTCATGCAACAGGTGTCTCGTGGAGTACATACCAACACTGCAACTTACTATACAGCAACAGGTCTGCTTTTTCATTTTGTAATATGCTCAGATAATGTGTAGCAAAATATGGTAGCAAGTGGATTATGAGGGAACTGTATCGATTGTGAGGTCCGATATGATTTTTCTTGTAGGAACGAGAGGCGCGTGCATCCATTGGGTTGCGGAGGAATTTCATGGAGGCTTTGTTTCCATTCTTTGGTCGTCCTCTTGAAGCTGACACGGTAGGCTACCACTTCATGCCCAGGATGTTCATTTACAGCCTGAGTTTGATCTTTGAGATTAAGGCAGATTTGAGGTGGTCGTATCTGCTTGATATTTACACGTCTAGTTGTGTTTGTGTTTCGCAGCTCCACTACCGAAAAATCTCTATTTTGACATCGTCGGGAGTTTTCGCGTTCTTGGTAAGTCGGTGCTGCACAGGTATTAAGGTATTGAGAACTATGTTTTTTCGGTTGTGCTGACTTCTGTTGATTGGCACGGACTCTTGCTTTGTACAGGTGCTTTTGTATCTTTTCACTTCTGATTCGTGGGCTTGATTTATGAGGAGAAAACAAATAAGTCTGTTAGATATCTTATTTTGATTTCGTATTGAGTTGAAATTGATGTTCCCCTTGGAATTCTCTTGTGCAGATACACTTCGCGTTGCCAATTCAATTTCCAAAGATACAGCCAACTTTCACACTTCAAAGTTCTCAGGTACGTAGCTGAGAAAATCATAACCAACCTGGTTACATTACAGAATACATACTGTATGATAGAGGATACTAATACTTTTGGGATCTGATCCTGTCTCCGACACTGACCCCTGTTACCAACACATCCTCTATTGTTCATACACTTGGTTGGATTTATTACTAAGTGGCATGAGCGTGACTTAGCTAACTGTCTAGGGACATTGATGTTTGAATGGAAATGTTATTGTCTATTGTCACTTCGGGTGGTCTGTTGTCGCTTACCAGTTTAGTGGTCTCCCACTTTGAAGTTGCACATAGTGATGAAAACTTGCACTCATAGTGATGATAAACTCGATCTCAACTAATTGGACTCTTGTACCCAAAGATCTCTCCGAAGCTCGATACGTCCCCCCAAATCACATTTCTACACATGTAAAATTGCCTAAAAGTGACGCAAATAATATCATGTACCTTTGTTTGCTATTGCTTGAGTTGTTGCTCGAGTGTGCAGCATTTCGATGCACGGGGGAAGCCTCTAGTATCACGTCCATATCAAGATTATCCTTGGAGTCCACGGTGGGAAGCATCTGAAATGGCCCAGCGAATTTTGTAAGTCTGTTCTCTTCACTCGTGCTTGCTTTGCTGTAACTTAAAAGGGTTAAATTTTTTTTTTGTATCATCCCTGGCGCAGCTTGATGATAAGTGATTTTTTTGGATCTTCTGCAGCGAATTTGTGGCGGAGGAATGCATAAATTTTAAGAGAAATTGTAATGAGGTTTTGAGCCAACGCTGATTTCATCAAATTCTCGAATCAAGCTTTGTAAAGTCAATCAAGTATTCAAACCCTTTACATTTCGATCGGTACTTCAGAGAGCACTGTAGCGGTGGTGTTGCAGAAAGAGTAGAAGACCGGATGGGTATAATCTAGCTCCAGCACTGGAATAACATATGCGGGTTGAATTGGAAACTGTATGGTTCATTTTACATGAGTCAACCAGGCACTCACTTTGTACACAACAAAAATGCTCATGGTAGAAGAGATTTAGAGATTTGACTACATTTTGCAATGAAAAGCTCAAGTGCAATATATCACAGGATTATCTAGTGCAGGAGTAACACATGGATTATCTAGTATTTCATTGCTCGCTTTGCAATTTTAACTTTCGCAATGTAGCCATCCTCTTACAATATTTTCACAAGAGAAAGCATAATTCTCGAGTTTTTTGTATCAATTGAATCCTGAGCGGAAGCATGCAGTCAAGAGAAAATATGTTTTCTGCTCAAATTTGTTCCATGTTCTGATGATGATCATGCAAATTATCAATACGAGTGAATCACCAATTTGGGGCACAGTCGAGGCATGAAGAGGACATGCTACTTTCTGTGGAGTGTTGTTTGGGCATTTTCCACATGGTGAGCAACTGCTGTTGCTTATTGAAGGACCCTAGTGAGTAGTTAACCCTTGAAGGACGGGCTGGTCACTGGAAATCATGCTTTGGGTTAAAGTGTGAATCATTTGCTAAAAAAACACCAAGAGCTCTCATTGGAGGTCAAACTACAATGCAAGACCCATTTCACACAAAATTTCAAGGATGAACATCTGCACTTTTGTCTTACATAGATGGATTCTTTGTCATCCATTGAACAATAAATGTCCACAATATTGCTCAAGGGTTAAGCATATTTTGACCAAATTGTGACATTTAAGGTAATTACACCTCAAATCAGCTCCTTTCTAAATCAACCCTATAAATCCTTACCTAAAATGTACTCCCGCTATTCATAAGAGTCTAGGGTGGATTTTAGAAACACCTATATTCATAGTTTGAAAACCACCTAAGTTCATAGTTTATTCATATGGTGTCCAAAAATTGCATTTTAAGATAATCTAAAAATCCTTTTTGACTACCAACAAGATACCGCAAAAGCTTTTTCAATGTAATGAATGGAAACCATATTGAACTGCTTATTATATCAATTTTAGGTGTAGTTATTTTAAATGCTCAAAGCCCTTGAAAACCATATTCATTAACCCTTAAATGCTATAGAGTATAAAAAGAATCCAATGAATGATTTTCAGGGTTATTGCACCTATATGGGCAATTTCATTAAAATGGCAGTATTATTTTTAAAATGGCATGAAAACAATTCAGAATGGCCATTCTAAATTTGTACCTGTCTTAGATGGTGAAAATGGCACACCATCAAAGTGACTCTTGGAATACCGCCATTTTAATGAAATTGCCCATCTATTCAGTTTTCATCCACAAATCTATTAGTTTTTGGCTAACTACCTCAATGATAGGTCTTGTCCATCTATGGTTAAAATTGTGTCATTTCTACTACAAATTGTTATGATGAAAAAAACTATTTTTCTACAACAAACTTGTATGAGAATTTGTAGAACTGTTTTTAGACTCTATAATAATAGTATTCAAAGTGGAAAAAAAAAATGTTTTTTTTCTATGTGTTGCCAATTTGCCATGCTACATTTTCAAACTATGAATCTTCTTACTTAAAATCTTTATGGTAGAAAATTGAGTTGAAATAATAGGAAAGATTTTTTTTAAATAAAATATAATTTTTATTCTTTAAAAATTTGTTAAATAGAAGTAGATACAAAATGCAAGAGAAAATTAAATTTTTCATAGTTCTAAAATACAATTGAAAGATGCCAATTCTACCAATAAGATAGTTGTGGCATGTATTTGCTCCTAGTGAACCTTTTCATTTGAAAAATTGGGAATACTAATTTCAAAACAAATCCTACATGATATTTTTCAAGAAGATGCTTTAATTGTTAGAAAAACAAGACTCTTCATAACTTTCATATAAATAATCCAAATGACATGAAGTATTGTGTTCCATCTAGACATAAATATATTCAAAAAGAAAAATAATTAAAATTTTATTTCAATTTTTATGTAACTTTTTTGTTTCCTAGGCTTGAGCACTTTGAGCTTAGGACTACATTTTTTTTCTCTCAGACTTTGGTTGAAATTAAAAAATTATATTCTCAAAAAGCTAATACATTTTTTTATCTTTAAAAAATTTATAAAAAATTCACAATAAAATTTGACACCTCAAGAGTCAAAAACCTCATAAAAATCCTTAAAATGTCATTATAAGACTTATAGATTAATGCGGAACCAATGTATTGTATTTTTGGGGCATTTCTAGTGAAAAATAATTCTAAAAATCGATGTCAGTTTTTTTTTTAATTTTTTAATTTTGCTTTTGATATGCAAAAATAAGAATCTTGAGGAATTTTCTATTTTAAGGACCCAACAAACTTATCTTCAAAAAATTATTAAATATTCAAGACAAATGCTTGTAAGAACACCTATTTTGAAATATCAATCTATACTTCTCCTAAATTTTAGACCATTGTGTACATATATGTTACAATTTTTGGTGATGAAAATAGGGTTGGAAAGCTTGGAATTGCAGCTTTTAACAAAATAAACAATATTTACCACAAACAATTTTTGGTTGTTCAACATTAAAAATATGGTTGCTCAATTAAAATATAGTGTTGATTTGAAAGTCTTAGTGTGAAAAAAGACTTGCAAAAATGAACACAGCATAAAACTATAGCGAATTTGGTTAAAATGGTAGTATTTTGCTACTTTGGCAGTTTTTACAGTTCAAACTGTGTGGTCCGAACTGTATGATAGTTCTAGATTTTTTAAATCTATATCATTTTTAGATGTTTGAAATCTATACTAGTCCTAGATGTTACTATTACAATTTAAACCGCACGGCTTGAAATCTATATTAGTCCTTGGTTTTTGAAATCTATATAAGTCCAAGATTTCTAAAATCTAAACTTGTCCTAGATGGCACTTTCACGGTTCAAACCAGGCGGTTTGAAAATGGCACATGGAATACTGCCATTTCAACAAAATTCCCCATAACTATATGAGTTTAATTTTGATAAGTCCACATTGTATATTGAAGTCATAGAAAATGCATTGAAGGAAAGAAGAGTGTGCTATTATCCTAAGAACACAAATATAGGCCTCTAGCTACAAACTTTCAAATTCATAATCAATAATTCAAAAAAGTCCAAAATTTATAATTTGAAAGATATGGCCCTATGATTAAGCTAGTTAATCAACCAAAATTATTCAGATTCATACATGGATGGGTGCACTTTTGGTTCTACAATTCTCCAAAAGTAAGTCCAAAAGTTGTTTATTAGACACTTTAGGTCCTTGATGGCTTGATGTCCGAACTTTGTAATTAAAGGTATAGGTATTTTAGATTCAATATCTTAAATTAAAGGTTGATTTATTTTTGAGGTCCTTAAGTTTTAAACAAGACCCCTCCCCAATGACAATCTATAATAAAGTTTAAGAAAAAGATGAAATAGGAATTAGGAAATAAATAAATACCCTAAACCCATGCCTTACTCATGTTCAAAGTTTTTTATCTATTCCTGTCAAGTAGATATACCTCAATGGTTCACTCAATCTCCAAACCTTCCATGTCCAAATTACTTAATAATTGTTTTGTATGTGCAATGACTGTGTGCTTCTAATGAGCCACACCGTGCAACTAGTTCAATACATACACATACATTACTCTAAGTCTAAGTGACCAACTTCCAATAATATCATTCCTCTTGCACACAACCCTAGACAATCAAACAAATCAATTAAACCATGCCATACAAAACACCATCAACCGGCCATGCATACAAAGTTACAAACCAATGTCTAGTAGAAAATATGTTAAGCAACTTCAATCATTAACCTGTATTCCTTGTTCTAAAAATTTGCATCATATCCTATCTCACAAATCTAATAGACTTACACAAACTCAAGTAAAATGACCTATACATAGGAATCGGAAGCAATAAATGAAGAAACAAGCCAAATTATATTTACAAGACTACCATACAAAAGATCTTGCACGTGACTTTACACTCACAGGTAGAACGGTAGGGCGTTACCCCCAGTATTATATTGGGGTGTGTAACTTGCCCCCAAAAAACTTTCTTAAAACAAAAAGTTTGGGGGGGGTGTCAAGTTACACCCCCCCAATATAATACCAAAGGGGTAACGCCCTGCTGGTATTAGTGTAATAAAAGTTCGAACTTCCTTCTATTTCTGCTCTCACTTACTGTAATTGCCATGTCTTAGTTTTTAAATCTGTCTTCTAAGTGTACTTGACTTTCACTATCCACTCTTTTGACATCCTTTCAAGTCTGCTAGTCTGGTCTATTGGACTTAAAGTATCTTAATCACATTCGGAAATTCGATTTTACGCCAACAAAACAAGAGTTTTCACAATACAGTACCACGGTTCCCATTTTCAGCCAAATGTGGGAATGACCATAGGAAGTGGATGCTTTCCACAGGAAGATTTCGTGGCGTTAGCCCCTGGGGCTAAAGTTTTGGAGGGGTCTAAACTGCCCAACTTTAGACCCCAAGGCTTAACCCCGCATGAACTTTAGCCCGGTCAAGGTGGGACATTTTGGGATCTAAAGTAGTGTGGAAAAAAAAATCCGAGATTTTTCAAACACTGTGTACATGGGGTCTAAAGTGGGGGCTATTCCTCAAAAGATTAGCCCCGGTTAACGTCACGAAATCATAATTCCTAGCTAGCTAGCATCGGACGTAACTGAAATTCAGTTCGTGCGGCTTAATATTCTACTGTACTTCCCCCAAATTATGAAGTGACTACAGTGCAGACTCAATGCCGACATTTCTGGCGATGGATCGGAGCCCATGTCGATCTCCTTCGCGGATGACTTGGAGGCCGGGGTCTCCGATTGGACACCATACTTAGATGACTCCGCGTTGCCACTGTCGTCGATCAACTAGCCTATGTCTGTCGAATCCATCACAACTGAAAATAGATGAAAATGTCGAAACCATTACTGCAACTCCACTGATCGACGACCCACTGCACGTACGGACTAAAAGAGCAAAGAAGTCGATCAAGCAAGGAATTATTGAGGTGCATGCTGCATGCACATGCATGGCTTCCTCTAATTTGGTTTAAGTGATTTCAGTGCCGTAGGGACAGTATCGATCGATATTGTGGGGGTAGTATTTGACTTGTTTCAGTCGGGGACCAGATACGTCAGTTTCTTTTATAGAGATACGTACGTACTGCAGCAGTCAAGATTCTTCCGCGGAATCAAACAATTCTCCTCCACATCATGATTGGATTTCAGACGAAGGGCAGTACGTGCTGCCCAGTGGTGTGTTGAGCTAGCTGGCCAAGCAACCGATCGGGCGAGCAACAGTTGAGCCCCCCGGGATCCGGATCGAATTTGATAATTAAACCCTAAAGGTCAGAGACTCATGTTTTCACCAAAACCGCTCCAAAAATTGCTATTTCTAATACAAGTACCAAATTTTAGAAAATTTTTTTTTAGGAAAAACATAACCGTAGGATCTTGTGTTAAACTAGTTTGAGAAGTTGTGGAAAAAATTTAGAAATTTCCACCGTGTGGATTGCAAGATAATAGCGTTTGAATTGACAAAATTCCTTTTTTT
Source organism: Antitrichia curtipendula (assembly GCA_951230915.1). Lineage (NCBI taxonomy): Eukaryota > Viridiplantae > Streptophyta > Bryopsida > Hypnales > Leucodontaceae > Antitrichia > Antitrichia curtipendula. The sequence continues at coordinate 9,463,326 of OX579634.1, forward strand.
GTCCCTGCGAAAATCCGGGCAGCTGCACTTCACAAGGTCACATTTGTATGAAAAAATGCCCAAAATGGTGGTTACTCTTTGGATTCATTCTTCAAAGCAAGTTGGATACATGCTTGAAAATTTTCAGACCATTTTGAATTGTAAAACATATTGAAAAAAAATAGTAAGTAGAAAGAGGTAGAGAATGTTCAAAACACTAAATTGTTAAGAATTTAAATATGAAATTGAAGAATGCCAATTCCAATGGTTGTAATGTTGTAATAAACAATTTACACCCAATGTTTTTATTTTTTTTTCAAAAATATTGAAAATTGAGTTAAATAAAGGACTTCAAAGTTTATCTTAGAGTGGAGATTCCATAACTACCCTCAAACTAAAACTCCTCATAATTTTCATCTCATCAATCAAAATGGAATGATTCCAAGCTTCCCACATATATATAAATCTGAAGAACCAATTTCAGCTTTTTATTTTATTTTTAAATGATTTTTAAAGAAGTTTTTTCAGCTGCCCAGGCTGCCTCCCGACCAATGAAAATGACATATCATGCAATAACTTTTTAACCACGTAGTCCAAAGTTATGAAAATTGTTGGGCCTTGAAGCGACTCGTCGGGCACATCTTGTTTGAGAATTTCAAAGAAAGAAAATAAAAATTTCAGTTGCAGTGAATTGCCCAAATCGCTATGTTGTCAAAAAAAACAGTGTTTGCTCTGAGCGGTCCAGGGTTTATCCCATTGAGTGACTCAGGAGAGTCTTGCACACGTGCGGAGGAAAGCGAGACAGGAATTCATATTTATTTATAAATATTTTTCCATGTGAAAATATAACAGGGGTTCAATACTTAATTACAAACATGAATTTTAGGAGGTTATATTTGGTTCTCAGATTGTCATTTCCAGTTTACGGTTTGAAACAGAGAAAAATAAGCCACTGATTTTCCCTGAGTGATTTCCTCCTGCTTCCACGTACCCTTCCTAGTTCAAAATCATCTGAAGCTTCGAATTCTAGTATTCCCGTAAGAGGAGCATGAACCCCTATTCTCGATCTCACTCAGTGAAATCCCCTGTGGCCTGGTCAGGACGAAAGGTTAATTAATTGAGGGCAATCTTCCTGTGAATCATGACCAAATGCTGAGTTGAACAAGTGGGGAAGTGAAATAACCTTCTTGTGTAGTAAGTTCAGGTCGTGTCGGGGGTGGACAGTCGATCGGTTTCGATGTCCATTGACTTTAGATTCAACACATATTTTGAGGACCACTTAATTCAAGAGTCGGTACAGACTTCATGATTATTGAACGAAGTCACAACCCGGCAGCTGGTGAGAAGGTGCAGTGCAGCGTTAACATTTCTACGAATTAAAATGCTTGTGCATGCTCAGGTTCAGGATCGATATATATACATCGGGTTCTTCGTCTTTCATACTCCTCTCCCACTCTTGAACACGTACGTCAATCGGTTTCATTTTAGCAGACGTGATTTCTACAGTTAATTTAGGTCGGGTGCAATGGGGTGACTAGTCTCTGATGTTGTGAATTTGCAACCTGTAGAAATGAGTGCGTTGAACATATCTGTTTCTCATATTGTAAGTTTGCAACTTGTATGAATGTGAAGTATGTAGGCAAAAGTCAATTTCATTATACTATTCCTGGCAGGCCTTTATCTAGAAAACTGTTTCCTTACATATATCAGTCCTAGTTTTCAGAGCCTTGTGCAGTAGAGTGTCACAAACTCCGCGCTCTGAATCGCGCCACTAAGTAAACGAAACTCACGTTGACCAGTAGTAGCTAGGTTTGTCAGAATGGGGCGGTACGCATCCCTGACGAGCTTGATTAAATTCTTTTCGCTGCTGCGTCTTGCACTTCAGGTGGCTTACGTTGTTGGGCGCGGTCCAGATGCGTTGCCGTCGCTTCAGGTCTACAATTTTTCCATGTCGGACTGCTCCCTGTTTCGAAACGAGTCTGTTCTGCGTCCCAGGTTCGGGGTATGGCCCGAAGCCATCGCCGGCGTTCGATTCCAATACTGTTGTGAATACCAACCGAACGGAGCCTTGTCCACCTTCGAGCTCAGCAATTACACCTACAATACCGACGGCGGGACGCTGCAAGTGGGGCCTTACTACGACCTCGGTATTGTGGAGAAACAGAAGTATGCGCATTACTGGCGCTACTGGTACTTCTGGAATTTACCCCAGAAGCAGTTCAACACGCCCATGTTGTACTGCGAAGTGACGGACTTGCGGAAGCTCAACCTGTGCGAAACTGCTAGTTGTGTTCTAACAACTCTGGGCTACAGTAATTCAAGAGGGCGATTACACCTTAAGCCCTTGGCTTAAGTAAGTTCTGAACTAACCCTAAACTAATGGAATGTACAGAGTGTACAGGATGTACAAGCCCTTCGGATGAATGGAGTTCCGGAGAGAATGAAACCCTAAACAAGGTTTTGTTTGAACACCCCCTCTCAATCGGGAGATTGTTTGGTTCGCAGGTTTCATGAGATGAATGTTACAGGTGCAAATGTGCTACAACAAGGGAGCAGATTTGTGTTTGAATGGCGCGTGTTGAAGGTCGTATGATGCGCGTGCTGCGCGAGTGTATAGGCGAAGTATTGCTCTCCGGTCTGGCGCGCGAAGTGTTGTGGATGTGTTGCGCATTCGTGTCGCGGTGTGCGTCGTGGTGCTTCGAAGTCATGGATGCGCTTGTCGGGGAGCAGACGGATGATGCTGATAGGGTGGACGTAGTCTCGACCAGCAGTGTGGGACCGCCAAAAAGTGAAGCATTGGGACTAGGGTTCCCTGCGGCTCAGGTGTCAAAGAAGTTTGGACATGCTTCGGGTGGGCGCAACGGGTTGCGGAGGAGCGTAGGTCATCAGGGAAAGTTTTACGCTGTCAGGAAGGGTTGAACTCCGGGTTTGTATTTCTCCTGGGTAGACCGTTCCCGTGAGGTGACAGGTTTTCGAGGGGCGGAGCATAAAAGCTTTGGCTCGCTAGTTGAGGCTGAGGGATACCTTTTTCAGACTGTGTGATTCTAGGTATGAGGTTGTAATTAGGAGGGGAAGCTTGTATGCTTGTGTGCAAGCTCTCTAAGCTTTGTTGACCTAGGGCAGATCTGTGTTTCTGAAATTTGATGCGACCCAAAGGTTTGGTCAGAGCATCTGCTGGTTGTAACTTTGTGCTAATATATTTGAGCTTGATTTCCCCGCCTAAGATTCTCTCCCTGATAAAGTGGTAATGTATTTCTATGTGTTTTGAATGTGCGTGAAAAACAGGATTGTGGGCTAGTTTAAGTGCACCTTGGTTATCACAGTGGAGTAGAATACTGGGCGTTGAGGTCGAAGCGGTAGGTGGAGCGTCGGTCGCGATGGTGACATCATTCGAGGTAGGGTACTGAATTTTTTGAATGAGCTTGTGTAGCCATACGGCTTCTTGTGCACCATCAGATAGAGCACGATACTCTGATTTAGTTGAAGATCGGGACACTGTTAGTTGGCGTTTACTTTGCCAAGTGATCGGTCCACCGGCGAGTGTGAATATATAAGCTCCCATAGAACGTCGTGTGTCTGCGCAAGATCCCCAGTCTGCGTCGGTGAATCCAGAAATTGAAATCGAGGCATCGGCATGATATAGTATGCCAAAATTTAATGTACCTTGCAGATACCTGAGGAGGTGTTTGGCTGCCTCCAGGTGCGCGTGTTGTGGATGATTCATGTAGCTGTTGAGGCGGCTGACTGCATATGCGATGTCCGGTCGGGTGATCGTAAGAAAGATAAGTTTTCCAACTAGCTTGCAGTAATAGGTAGAGTCGATTGGAGGAGACTTCATGTCCGTGACCAGCATTTGTCCTTCAGGAAATGGTGCAGGCACTGGTTTGCAATCTTGCATACCAAATTCTGTGAGAATTGATTTTGCATAGTTTTTCTGGTGTAGAAATATGCCAAGGATAACTTGTTCGAATGATATCCCGAGATATCGCTTGATTTGTCCAAGGTCGGACATCTCAAATTCGGTGTGGAGAAACTGTTTGATCCACGAGATGAGGTGAGATGAACTACCTGTAATAAATAGGTCATCGACATATAGGAGCAAGATAACCGTTTCTCCGTCTTTGTGCAGATAATACATGTTGCCATCGGAGGTGCTCCGTTTGAGGCCAAGTCGACGGAGAGCAGCGTCAATGCGATCATACTAGGTACGTGGACTTTGCTTGAGCCCGTAGAGAGATTTGTATAGCCTGCATACGTGATCTTCCTTCCCCTGAATATGAAAACCAGGTGGTTGGCGCATGTAGACCTGTTCTTTTAGCATCCCGTTGAGAAATGCGGTCCTGACATCCATGTGATGTATATTCCAGCGCTTGGCCGCTGCTAGGGCAATGGCTGTACGGATGGTTGCCCATTTGATAACTGGGGCGAAAATTTCGTTGAAGTCGATTCCTGATCGTTGTTCAAAGCCTCGGGCTACTAATCTGGCCTTCTTGACAGAAGGTTGACCATTAACGCCAGGTTTCAATTTGTAAATCCACTTACAGGTGATTGCCTGTTTGCCGGGAGGTAGCGGTGTGAGGTCCCAAGTCTGGTTACGCCAGATTGCATCCATTTCTTGTTGCATGGCTTGTCTCCAGCCTGGGTCAGTCTTTGCTTGCTTGAACGTGATGTTGTCGTGGTCATGTTCTGTAGGTGCTAAAATCTTTGGTGGGGGCGATGTGGATTTGATCATGCAGATGTCAAAGTCCGTAGTGGAGAGACAGAGTTCATACCCGTCTAATCTAATGTTTTGTGTCTTGGGTCGGGTGGAGCGACGAGGGGCAGGTTGTGCAGGTGGAGCGAGCTGGGGAGGGAGACTGAGTGTGGGTACTGGGGTGGGTGGTGGTTCAGAAACTTGTGGGAGGTATGTGTCTGTAGTGGATGGGTGATGGGAGGGAGGGAGGGAGGCTGGATGTGGTGAGGTAGGGTGAACATGGAAGGGTAAACTCGGGGGGGGGGGGTGTATCGAGACAGGGATGCAAACGGGAGTGGAAAGAGAGGGTGGGGTAGGTGAGACAGGGGTGGGAGAGAGAAATTGATCAAAGAGGGGTTCTGTGTATAAAGGTTCAGTGATTTTGTGGCTTGGAATGTCAAAACTAAGTTTGTCAAAACGCACATCTCGACTAATTAGTATGCGACGGGTTGGGGGATGATAGCATCTGTAGGCCTTGCTATTTTCATCATAGCCAATAAGTAGCGTTGGGATAGCTTTAGCGTCAAGTTTTTGTCGCTGGGAATCGGGGATGTGACAGTAGGCTCGACATCCAATAATCCGAAGGTGGGATAGATTTGGTTTGATCCTTGTAAAGGCTTCCTCAGGGGTTTGTAGTGTCAAGGCTTTGGTGGGACACCTATTCTGAATGTAGTTAACAGTTCTAGCTATTTCTTCCCAAAGTGGTTTTGGAATTTGTGTACCTGTGACAACGCTTCGGATTGCTTCAAGTAAGGTGCGGTTCTTGCGCTCTGCAACACCATTTTGATGTGGGGAGTATCCAGCAGTGAGTTGCCGCGTGATGCCATATTCGGTGCAGTACTGGTTGAAAGCTGTAGAAAGGTATTCTCCACCTCGATCGCTTCGCAATGTGTCAATTTTTGAGGTAGGTGTCTCCACTAATGCGCGGAATTTCTTGAAGTTGTCCAGTGTTTGGGATTTGTCTAATAGAAAATACAGCCAAGTCTTTCTTAAGAAATCATCAATAAATGTCAAGATGTAGCGATTACCTGTTTTGGATGTGACAGGAAGGGATCCGCACAAATCGCTGTGAATCAGTTACAGTGGGCGGTTGGTGTAGGTGGTCCTCTGCTTGGGTTTTCGTTCACGTGGAAGTTTTCCCATCATGCAGGAGTCACAGACGTGTTTGAGTAGCGGTATATGTGGAACTCCAGCTACCAATTCTTTGGAAGTCATGTGATACAGACTCTGATAGTTGATGTGGCCTATTCTCTTACGCCACAGGTGGATAGTTGCGTTGGAGGGGCGATGGGAGCAGCTGTTGGAGGAGTCCGTAGCTGGGGCCAACAGGAGTGTTGATGCTGGGCTGCTCCGTGGCTGTGAGTTGGCTGTTGCAGGAGATTGCTGTTCAGATGCTGCGCGATAGATGTTGGCGTGGATGAAGGGTTGACTGACTTGATCTTGTCTTTGAGTGTTGCCTTTGTGTATGAACTTGTTTGTTACTCGATAAAGGTTGTTACGTGGGTCTCTAATTCCCTGAAGTAGGATGTCTTCTTTGTCGTAAATCTTGCATTGCTTTTATTCGAATAATACTGTGTAGCCCATTTCTGTGAGTTTTCCTACCGAGAAAAGATTGGTCTGAGCACCAGGAACATACATGATGTATTGAATGTCCTTTATTTTTCCTGAGGAATCTGTGGTGTTTACACTGCCTTGGCCCTTTACTGGCAATATATGTCCTCCTGCAGTTCTAATGCTTGGGATTCTAGAGGAACTAATCTGATGGAGTAAGTTTGGATTCCCTGTAATATGCGATGAGGTACCGGAATCCAGAAACCAGTCCTCTTCGACGATTGTAGGTGTGACACACGCATTGATTTCCTCACGAGGTGCATCGAAAGTTGGAGGGTCTTCATGGAAGGCCTCAATACAAGCTTGGACATGCGGTGGAGCATATTCGGAGTCTTCGGTGTAGTCTTCAGTTTCCGCAAGGTGAATTTGCGGTGTTCGATTCTGCGTTAGGTTGGTGAGTTGAATCTGCATCACCTTGATGCGCTCTTCTAACATGATCCGTGTGCAGTCGCGGGAGAAGTGACCTTGTTTGCCGCATCTATGGCAAAAAATCGGCTGCTGGTTTTGGTGCTGACCTTGGTGTTGCTGTTGGTTTTGGTGCTGTTACTGTTGGCCGAATTGGGTTGTGTGTCTGGTACGGTCGTTGAAGCCACGTCCGTTTTGAGATCGGCCGCGAGCTGAGTTGTAGTTGCCGCGGGCTGGTCCTCTGTTCGTGCGTATGGAGTTTACTTCTTCGTACTCGTTTCTCTACTTGTCTAGTTTGCGGCTTTGTTCTTCTTGCAGGAGCAGTCCTTCAAGTTCCGAGAAGGAAGGTACGCGCTCTCGACCTTTCTGTACTTGTCTAAATATGGCCCAGCTTCTTGGTAGACTATTTAGCGTAAGATCCACTAAGTCCTCATCTGGTATTAGTGTTCCTAGATTAGCCAACTGGGTGACTAGTAGATTGAGTTCCTGCAGGTGTTCTCCCACGTTCTTTCCCTCTGCTAGTTTGAGTGAATAAAACTGTTCTTTGAGTGACAGTCTTCTTGACGAGCTACGGACGTTACACATAGTTCTAAGACGATCCCAGATAGATTTAGGGTCTGTAAGATGAATGATGCTTAGTAGTATAGAGTCCCGTACCGTGGAAATGATGATTCTGCCTGTCCGGAAGCGTAGCTCATTCTCTCGTGTGATGTCTTCTGTCTCCAGGTTTGTCGCGGATGCAACTGCTGCGGCTGGTGGCCTTGGCGCAGGTGTTGATGCTGGCATCGCCGCCGTTGCTGTGTTATCGTTGGAGTCTCCTTCATCCCCAACAGTGCTGGTCGAGGTTGTGGCGGGATTTATCGCTGAGATCGGAGTCGTGGTTGGTGTATCGACGATGCGCTGGTGGGGTACCGTAGCAGGTTCGATAAATCTCCATAGTCCCTCTGGCATGAGTAACATTCTAACCTTATAGCTCCAAATGATGTAGTTGCTAGGTCCTGCTAGCTTCATGGTTTCTGGAACATCTTTAATGCTAGGATCCATTTCTAGTTTAGACTGCGATCGGAACACTTTGATTCCTGATCTGTAACGGCGCCGCCTTGGTTGCGGTTGTGAGACAGAAAGGACTTACGACGGAATTGCCTTTTGCTAAACACTGTAATCTAATGATCACTCTAAGAGTATTCTAACTACTGGAGTGATCTAACCTCGCTCTGATACCATGTGCGAAACTGCTAGTTGTATTCTAACAACTCTGGGCTACAGTAATTTAAGAGGGCGATTACACCTTAAGCCCTTGGCTTAAGTAAGTTCTGAACTAACCCTAAACTAATGGAATGTACAGAGTGTACAGGATGTACAAGCCCTTCGGATGAATGGAGTTCCGGAGAGAATGAAACCCTAAACAAGGTTTTGTTTGAACACAACCTGCACCGCTACTATCGGACCGTGCTGGTCCGAGCCGCGCGTCCTTGGGCAATTATCGCGGGCGCGCTGTTGTTTTTAGTATTGGCGCTCTTAGTACTGTCCAAATTCAACAAGGACATATACCGAGCCTATCCTAGACAAGGAGGAGGCGTTCGCACTCCCGGTGTGATTGACGAGCCTCCCCCCGAGCCTATCGTAGACAAGGAGGAGGTGTTCGCCGACGCCTGCCACATCTTGTTGTTGACCATCGTGGGCAGCGGCATGATGGAGGGCATCGCGCACTCGTCTCTGCGATCGTGGAGGTCTGTGCTCATGTTTAACGGCGGCGTCACGTACGCGTACCTGACGCTGTTTGCGACGCTGTCCACCCTCATTCGGCACTGCCTGTGTTTGGAGCTGCGGACGCGGACGTCGGAGTCCGACAGCAGCTGGCATTGGCACAAGGTGTTCGGGCAGTTGGTAGCGACGTTCATCATTGGGACGTACTTGGTGCTGGTGGACGACGTCAGGGAGCACGGCTTGGATGCGTTCGCCAGCTTGGTACTGGGCGCGCGCGCGACCGCGTCGGTGTGGTCGGCGGGGGTGGAACTGGTGATCATAGCGCGCTTCTTTAGGCACTTGGGGCGTGCGCGACCGCGTTGGTGTTGTCGGCGGGGTAGGAACTAGTGAACTGGCAGAAAACCATCAAGCTGAACGTGTAGCACAGGGGGCTCATTTGGCGTTCCCTGTGATCTCACAGGGAAAGTGGAGAATTTTTCCGGTGAGCGTTTAGAGCGAGGGCAAAGTTTCGACGGGCGCACGTTGGCTCGGCACATTGGCTCGGCGTCAAGGGCGGACGGTAGCAGGGAACTAAGTTCCCAAAGTTCAAAAACTCACTGTCCAATGATGGGAGCCTTTTCCGAAGAGTTTGGCACTTCGGCCTCTCAGGCTTACCGTGCGATGCTTCAACTTCAACTTCATCCGTTCAACTTCAACTGCAGGCTAGTTAAGAAAACCCTCCATGCGCAAGGCACCCAATTAGGGTCTTGACAATACTTTGAAGTTAAATAAAACCTAACTAAGTTGTTATTTTTATTAGTTATTTTTTTCATAAAATTATTTCTGAAGTCTAGTTTTAGCAGTAATAATCCGAATTTGAAAATGGTTGATTATGATTTTTCTATTTGAAATTGTGTGCATGGGTGTCCATTGCAATATTCACTTTCCATACTCTTGACACAAGATGCTTCAAAATGGGCCTCAAATACAGTAGATCTTGGTGAAAAAATCACATTAGAAATTCATTTTGAAATATTGTAGAGTACAATTTGAAAAGGTATACATTGATTGGGGTTACATATATTAGGCCCTTTATCCTCATTTAAGATTTCCGTGAAAGAATAAAATAAAATGTCCTAATGGTCAATTTCGTTAAAATGGCAGAAATTCTGCAACTTTGGCGGATTTTACAGTTCAGAGACTAGGTGGTCTGAAATGTTCAATTATCCTAGATGTAAGAAATCTACAAGTGTCATAGATGTCAATTTATAAATTCAAACAACACAATATGAAATCTATACCATTTCTAGATTTTTGAAATCTATATAATACAAAGATTTCTAAAATCTATGAAAATCATGGATGTCACTTTTACAGCTCAGACCGGGCAGTTTGAAAATGGCACATGGAATACCGCCAATTTAACAAAATTCCCCATACTAGTAAAAATGCATCTAAAAAAAAATTCTTTCCATCAGGGATTTCACCCTTGCTTCTACATATTGTTTTGGCATCAATAGAAATTGTCCATGTGATTTAAAAAAGAATAAAGAAAAAGAGATCACGAACCTGTGAAGATGGTGAGGAAAGCAAGTAATAGCCTAATAGTCCAGCAGTCAATTTTAAAAATTCTTTTTATTTCTATATTTATTTTATTATTTTCTTTATTTTCTTACTAATTTAATTAATTTTATAATCAATATTTTTTTTTGTAAAAAAAAACTTTTCTTACACTAAAAATATGACTTCAACCATGAGGTTTGTAAACAAAACCTTAAATTAGTAGAATGATGAAACCTTAAAGTGGTAGAAAGATAAAATAAATATATAAAGTAAGGGATACTTTACTTTAGTTCTTCCAATTTACCTAAATTCATAACTTGTATGTCGTAGGTCCAAATTCCACAAACACTGACACTAATAGACAACTTAATGCATATAAAAATGCAATAGCTTTGTTTAATGGCATTTAGTCAAGCGCCATAAAAGTTATGTTTTTTCCAAAATAAAAAATAAATCTTTTCAATTTTTGAAATCATGAATACTTTACAATTCAATAACTTCCAACATTCTTGGTCGAATTGAAAGAAAATTGTTTAACATTTACCCCTCCTTATACTCAAAAAGCCATGATTTTTCTAAATATCAATACATCAAACAAAAAAACAAAAACAAAAACAAAAACAAAAACAAAAACCTAGCATAAAGTATACACTACTATGCTCCATGCCGTTGCCATAGTATAATTGAAAATATTTACAAATACTTAAATTTCCATAGGACCAATGAAAATTTGAATTTCTAATATTTCTAAGATGTAATTCAAATACACTAATCACAATTGTGAAATTGTTCATTGAAATTTTAATTGACTTTTACCTTGCTTTTGAAGGGGTTGTTCATTGTTTAAATTTGAATTTTCTTGTACCTTCTCAAAATTCTTTTAGATGCCTTTCCGGTGATACAAATTTCAAGTTGTAAGTGTATACCATTCAAAAGTTAGAAATACATTTGGAAGGCCTATTCACTATTAGGACTAAGCAGATGCTCATAGGTTGCAAAATCAAACTAAACACTATTTACTATTATATACCTTGAGCAATTAGCATATAACTTTGTACCAGCAACAAGATATATACTCTTGTTTGATTCACCTTTGTGCTGCACTGCTACCCACTAGGCAAGTGAATGTCATTAAAGGATTAAATTTTAATATCCATCCAAGAATGTCAATTTCGTTGAAGTGATGCAATTATGACACTAACATATGTGTGTAGAAAGATTTAACATTATATTTTAGGACTTATGTTCCGAGAGGTGACAAAGTAATGGAATTCCGCCAATTTAACAATATTGACATTCAAGATCGTTGATGCGCACCAAAGCTCTACGGAAGATACATGCAAAGTGACATTAAAGGTCGTTGATTCCTCATTTCAATCTGTGTGTGAAGTAGTCTGTATACTATATTTGAACTGTACAGTCATGTCTAGCTCAATTACGAATTTTTTGCATTCCCAGTTAAAGAAGTTCCATTGTTGCCAACTTTGACACCCTCCTGAGGGTTGAAAATTTGTTTTTCTACCTTGAATTTTATTTTACAAGTTCATCTCTATGTTAATAACATATATGCAAAATTTCATGGCCAAAGATGTACAGAGAAAAGATATTCAAAGTCTACCAACATGTGTAGTTGCGAGAAAAATTTCACTACTACCAACTTTGCCACCCTCCCAAGGATTGAGAATTTTTTTTTTTGCCATGAATTTTTTTACATTACATCATGTATGTGTTGATAATATGTGTACCAAATTTCAAACCTTGGTAGGTTTCAAATATCCTTTTTTTGGTATAAGTTTTGGACTTGAAATTTGTCAAACGTATCACCAACTTAGAGATGATCTCATGACAAAAATTTCATGGTAAATAATCAATTTTTCAGCCCTTGGGAGGGTGACAACTTTACAAAAAATATGAGGCCTCCGGAAGGCCGTTAAGCCTGGACCCCGTAGTGATACTACGGAGTTTTTTTCAAAAAAAATAAATTCAGAAACTGAAATTCTGACGTGGTCGAAGTTCCACGCCAGCGCTGACGTCAGCGCCACGTCAGCGTGACGTCACTTTTTAATTTTTTTTTTCGGGAAAAAAAAAAAAAAAAAAAAGCTATTTTTTTTCAAAAAAAAAAGTTTTTTTTTTTTTTTTTTTATTTCCGTAATATCACCCGCGGGTCCCGAAAATCAGCACTCACGGCCTTGTTGAGGCCTCATATTTTTTGTAATGAGTTGGCAATAGTGAAATCACTCTTCCAACTCCCTATGTTGGTAGATTTCAAATATCTTTTTTTGTGTGAGTCTTTTGAACTTGATATTTGTCACACATATTATCAACATGAAGATGCTTCCATGACAATAAATTTCATGCCAAAAAAAGTTTTTTTCAATCCTTGGGAGGGTGGCAAAGTTGGCAGTAGTGAAATTGTCCCTTACAACTATATGTTGGTA